>JANDJT010000228.1:6835197-6859025 GCA_024331685.1 Stegophilus panzeri | reverse complement strand
TGTGTGTGTGTGTGTGTGTGTGTGTGTGTGTGTGTGTGTGTGTGTGTGTGTGTGTGTGTGTGTGTGTGTGTTAGTTACAGAAGCAAATAAATGGCAAGAATATATCTGTAGATGCCTGCATCATGAATAGAAGCCTTCTACATTTATGTATGAACACCTATTTTCTATGTCTTTTTTTCAATACAGGAACCATAAGGCACATTTCCAGTAGAGGAACCACAAAAAAAAAAAAAGATTAGCAGATTATTAAAAAATAATCAATTTATATGCTATATGTTTCAAAAATACACTAGTTCAGTAATCTTTAAGGATAAAGAGACTGTTTGACAACTGCAGAATTACTGTGCATTTTATATTGCTTCCTGCTCTACTTCAGCCGTTTGCACAGCAAATATAACCACTGCAATGCTCTCTCACTTTGTGTGCAAGTCCCCCACTGCTTAGGGCTCATCATCCCTTATTATTGCCTTCTTAATATAAATGGTTGCTATGGAAGCCAGCAGCTCTGGAATGTTAGGTAGAGATATTTCTGAATACAAACTGTATACAGCGGTGCCTTAATTCGTTCACTGCTGATACTCAGTCATAACCTACTTATGTGAGGCTGGCATATCTATGGTCTAGCCTTTGGAAGCATGTGAATGGGACAATTAGGTGGACACACTTAGAGTCTCAGTACAACACTGATATGAAAGGAATAAAACGCTTAAGGGGAAGGTTCCATAGGATCAGTGGTGATGTTGTCTTAGGGAGTTTTTCATTGCCAATTTTGCCTCTGGCTTGCACATTAGGGATCTAAATATAAATGTACATCCAGGTTTCTCTAAGGCTGCTTTGTGACCATGTGCATTGATATAAGCACTATATAAATAAACTTGAATTAAATTGAATTGGTGCAATGGGTAGCATTGCTACCTCACAGCTCCAGGATTCCTGGTTCATTCCTGAACTTGGATTAGTGTCCGTGTGGGTTCCTTCAGGTTCACCAGTAGGTGGATTGGCTATGACTGTTTTAATCTTAATAAATAGACATTTTTAGAAGCAATGGAAAAGATTTTCCACAAAAAATTGTTTCTTTTTATTTAAGATTAAGAAAAAAAAAAATTAATAAATAAAAATACAAATAATTTGAATATGGTTATGTTGCTGAACCAGATGAAACCACACTGTACCAGTGACCCATGTTGTTTTGATGAACAAGTGCATTACACAGAACAAGATAAGATTTCTCCACACCATTTTTTAACTGACTGACTTCCTTTTCTCTGTTTTGACAGAATTCATGAACTAGCGAATCCAAAATACATCCTGTGGCTTCAAATCCAGGCCATACAACGACTGGCACCCATCAAAGGTCACAGCTTCGATCAATTCCAGAGTAGCTGAACCAGAATGAATTTAAGCTTGTAAGGATCCCGTATAAATATCATTTGCTTTAACTCTGGCTGCATGGAGCCAGGGCCGACCAGCTATGCCATGGAGTTAATGTGGTCCAGCTGACATAGATGAGTGGGTCTGTGTCTATCAGGTGAGGGTTTGCCTCAGCCAAAGAAGATATGTGTGCAAACATTTCACTACACAGTCTTAGAGGCACTGACTTATATGAAATACACAGCCATTGAGGCTGTTAAAGCTTGGAAAATACTGAGCACACACACCAGACTCCATGATATTCCTAGATATTCCCAGTTTTCATTACAAGCATTGCACAAAGACATCAGCATCAGTGGATTGCTAGAACTTTGCTAAATATGAAATAGGCATTTAGTATATTATTATTTTTTTTTTTTTAACCAGGAGTGATATTCCTGTTATGTTTTATTTTTTTGTGAGGTAGGAGCAATAGAATCCTCACTATGGTTTTGCCTCCCCCTGACAAGCAACACGTGTGTCTAACTACCATCGTCATCATGACCAGCATGGCTGTCATGGATGCTTACCTGGTGGAACAGAACCAGGGTCCACGTAAGATTGGAGTTTGCATTATTGTATTGGTAGGGGACATTTGCTTTCTCATAGTTTTGCGCTATGTTGCTGTTTGGGTAGGGGCTGAGGTGAGAACTGCAAAGCGCGGCTATGCCATGATCCTCTGGTTCCTTTATATCTTTGTTCTAGAGATAAAACTGTACTTTGTTTTTCAAAACTACAAGGCCGAGCGCCAGACTGTAGAGACTGTCGCTCGGAAAGCTTTGACTTTGCTGCTTTCAGTTTGTGTTCCAGGGCTGTATTTTGTCCTGGTGGCCCTGGACAGCATGGAATACGTGAGAACTTTTCGGAAGAAAGAAGACATGCGAGGTCGATTGTTCTGGGTGGCACTGGACTTGCTGGACGTTCTGGACATCCAGGCCAACTTGTGGGAACCGCAGCGAACAGGACTGCCCATCTGGGCTGAGGGACTAATGTTCTTCTACTGTTACATACTTCTGCTGATTCTGCCATGTGTGTCTCTCAGCGAGATCAGTATGCAGGTTGAGCACATGTTCCCAAAGAAGATGATGTTTTACCCTGTTCTCAGCCTTGTCGTCATTAATATTGTTACGATTCTCATCCGTGGGGTCAACATGGTGCTTTTCCAAGATAGCCGAGTCTCCACCATCTTTATCGGCAAGAACATAGTGGCCATAGCCACCAAGGCTTGCACGTTCCTGGAGTATCATCGGCAGGTTAAGGAGTTCCCACCACAAGACCCTGTAACTATCGCTATGGCGATACAGCAGAACTCAAGGCCACACAATCAAAAGCTGCCAAATCCTACTACTAGCTTCCCAGAAGAGCCAGCACCCCCCCATGAGATCATTGACACGTGACCGAAGCTGACACAGACTTAAAATCTTAGAGCCAATTCCCACTGTAAGCATTTTGGAGTGTTTTTGAAGCTGTCTATCTTAAACTTCAAACCACACCTGTCTGTCCTGTACAGTAACTATAATTAAAAGCAAACTATATTGAAAATCCCAAACAATGTACTTGCAGGACAAAGTATGTGGTAATCAGACATTAAACCAACATAAGACACTAGAATAGAATAAACACAAATGTATGTCGTTTATTCACTTTTCCATTTTCTTATGTCATTGATTAAATTGCATTTTAATTTCAGCTTGCTCAACTTCAACTGTTCCCAGCCTCATGTGCCATCAACATTTTTGTATGTATGGTTGTTAAATGTATTTATAAAACCAAAGTGTGCTGTTGATCTATTCCTACTGGTAGAACCGACCAAACTGTGTCTGCATGGGTTGCTCAGAAGGTTCCTTACACTACACACACTTCTTGTTTACCTTTCATATCCAGTTTTAATTCTAGGTTAGACTGATTGTGTTTGGTCCTTGAGGAATATTAAATACTGGTTATTGAGGCCGGTGAAGTAGTTCCTCTCTCCTCACCCTTTTTGACTAGACAGCTTCGAGTATGATGCAGAACTTCCTGTTTAAATTTTTTTTATTTCACTGCTTTAACTCAAAGCATGCTCCAAGCAAATTAATGATTTGAGGCCATTCACTACCAAAATGAAATGTTTTAGGGATAATTAATCATATGAATCTTTTAATGAGACTGAAGCAGCATTAATACTGTAACTGTAAAGGGGACAAAATGATTCTATTGACATGAATAGAAGAATTGTTTAATTTGAAAAAGCAAATATTTGGCATGCCAATTACACATGCATCCATAACTAGTGTGTTAATTAGGGGATGCTTGTCTGTGCACAAAAAAGTCTTGATGTCTGAATATTTTGCAAAAGTTCCTTACAATGTGAATTGTGCCATAGCAAAGATAAAACTGCCATTTAAAGAATTCTCCAGATTTTATGCCTTTTTGTTGCCTTAGTATGCTTCATTACAGAACCTCTATAGTACTGTAATGTACCTTCACATACAAAAAAAAACAACCTTCAAGTGATCCATAAGGATTGCCAATTTACAGAAAATTATCAATAGTTTACATGATGTGTGATAAATGCAGGTGGAATATTGTTGCCACATGTAAATGCATTATACTTGATAAACTACAGGATGTCCTAAAAGTTTCCATACACAGAGGACTATGTTTGCCAGCACCACGTCGGTTGTACCTTCGTCAGTGGATATTCATGGATGTTTACTTCTCGCAATACTTCTTTTGGAGTTTGTTAATAAGTTTGGCAACAGTGTCCAATATATGATATGCTTACCATATTTCCTGTTAAAGTCTGTTGCAATCTTGCAACGGCTTCCCGATCCAGCCATGAGAATGACTTTGTCTTTGTATTTCCAAACAAAGTCTAAGTTGAGTAAGATTTAGTTCACACAGTAGCGTGAATCTGAATTGCTTCTTAAATTTAATTCATAGACAAAAACAAAGAAAGATGATAAGCTATAATGAAGTAAAACTTCAAGTGAATTCAGATTGGACTGGTCATATAGCGGCACATGTCCAGAAATACAAATTTTGTTGGATTCAAAAACATATAAAAATGTAGCTTGTATACATTTGGAAAAAAGGTGGATTTTTTGCAGTTCAAATTTCAGAAAATAATTGCAGAAAATTATGTATTGAGTTGGCTGTAGTTCATGTTTGTATATATGTGTGTGAGGTGTGAGATGATGATGATGATTATAATTATTATTTCAATTGTTTCTCAATAAAAAAAAAATCTTTTAAGAACATATAAACATTGTTCAGAATATACTGCAACTGCAACTCCTATTTCATTCTACATTCCATACATTCCAACATTTTTAGCCTTTCAAACTGGAAGGCAGTGTGTAGAGCTGGCCAAGAGATAAAATATGCTTTTACTCCCTCTTCTTTCTCAGTCTACCAGCAGTGTCCCTGTTTCCACTTTCTGTATTTTCTAAAAAGTACTATATTTTTTCTAACCCAAGTTATTCTAGAAAATGTTTTAATATAGTTTCTCAACTAAAATTATATTTGGAGTAAGTAGTCCCAATAATCTGTTGCTATCACAAAATATTTAGTGGTATGCAATTGAATGTATATTTAATTGAGCTGACATTATAACCCAAAATTATGAAACATTATATACCACAAAATCAGTAAGAAAAATGGTTTGATAAACCTCAGTTTGGGTAAGAGCTTAAGAGCTTTTGCTAGTGTGTGTGTGTGTATGTATGTGTATATATATATATATATATATATATATATATATAAAAATAAAATATTCTATTGCATTTGATTTGATTAATTAAAAATTAAAAGGCTCAATTCTGGTATTTTTAAGGGGGAAATTAGAATACACTTTTATTGTAGACATATATTTTTGGTGGTCCTGATGGTCAAATGGCAAACAAATATTTAAAATAATGCTATGTGTTACATTTTTTTGTGGTTCAAATAACATACAATTCTGTGGAATTTCAAACAAACAAATGAGCAACTGTTTTTGCAGTTTCATTTATAACTTAAATCTAACAGCAATAAACAAACAGCCTACTACATAACAGCCTACTACATAATATAGGTGCTTTTCATTAGACTAAATACTGACTGACTTCTTTACATTGATGAACAGACATTTTACAGTGATCAAGCATACTTCCTGCTTTGTGACCTATTTAACATTTTTTTAGTAATGATATAATTTTTCCTTTAGACACAAGCCATCTATTTTGAGTTAACTACCAGCAGTTTCTGCATGTACGAGTTTAACCATTTTTGTCTCTCCATGGCTGTGAGAAGCTTACTCTTCTCTCTGAATGCTGCATCATCTGCCACCACAATGTTTCTCTTTTCTTGGTTGCCCACCCGCTGCTGCCAGTCTCCTGGCCATCCCTTCATCAGTTTCTCCTCCATTTGTGATTGGCTAAGGGGGATCCACTCTTCCACAGGCAGCTGCTCCGTTCTGGGGTCTGCACCACCGAAGTCTGGGCTGGACAACATTTGGACACTCCAGTCAGGGAGTGAGATGGAAGGGTAGAGGACCTTCCATTGCTCCTGTATAGAATCCTGACCATCTGAAGGGGATATTCTGTGGCAAAAAAAATAGTTTATGCTTTTATATTTCTTGTTTTGGTTTTATGGGTATAAGCTCTAGTCTAAGAATTTACCTCTGGAAGGGTTGGGAGAAAGCAGAAGTGTTCAGGCTCATATGCATCAGGACAATGAGTAAAAGTGCAGGGCGTGGAGTTAGAGCTAGAGACATCATCTGCAGGACGTGTAAAAGAAAATCTGCAGATATTAGTGCTGCCTAGAATTCCTCGTTTCAGAAATGACATTTATCAGTCATGATATGAAAATTTAAATAACAAAAGTACAATATTCTGTTGTATCAGAAGATAATCCAGTGATCACCTACACAGATGTTCCTGCATATATATATATATATATAATCCTACAAAAGACCTTTACAACACCCCTAATCTTGTATTCCTGCTTGAGATAATCTCTCATCTTGATCAGATCGACGAGCTCCTGTTTAGGACTGGAATTCTGTAGGAAAGTATATCTCCAGGAATAGAGGTGGTTAATCCAAGTTGGGTTTTTTTGTTGTTGTTGTTGTTGTTTATTTATTTATTTATTTTTGTAGAATTTTGTCAACTTTGTTAATATTAAAATGTCTCTTACAAACCAAAATTTTATTAACATATAAACAGATGCATAGTTGCCTTGGTATATTATAAACACAAACAATTAAGTTAAATTACCTTTGATTTCAAATCAAGATAAGTACTTATTGCAATGTGATTGAGAACCAATCATATCACAGAATTAGTCAAATAGTCAAATATCATATCAGTCATGAGTCAAATAGTTCTTCTTTCATCGGGGAATAAAATGACTTTTGCCTTTCATAAAATTTCTGACCTTTCTTAGTCCACATTTAAAAACATTTATATCTGATGCATAAACAAATATCTTTCTCACCTTCTGTTGTAGGTTGTTAGAGACTCTCTGCTCCGTCGTCTTCAGATGGTTGTCTTGAAGAGGAAAACAATGCTTTGTTTGATGGAGTCCAAATAGGTGTACAGTTCTTAAAAGTAATACATTGGTAGGCACACGTTTTCCCCCAACTGCCTTTGCGTTGCCTTCTTCTTTTTGAAAAATTGTTTAGGTGATAACTACAGAAAATTTTATTTTTATTGAATCAGCAAAGCTAGGGTTTTGAGAGCTAGTTTAACCTGAGGTGTGGGTGCAGGAAAAGCTGTAGCATGCTTTCGCCTCAAGTGCTGGAATAAATGTGCCAAAGATGACCTGTACAGGCTTATATATACAGCCTTACTATGTCAAAAAGTGTATAGAGATGAACAAACGATGAAAAGACGTGTCACCCGCCCCTAAATGTCCTTTTTAGCCACAGACTTAAAATAGAGAGGAATATCAGAGGAAAGATGGAACTCGTTTTACCGTCATTGTGTTTAATGATGGACATCGGCTGATCGTCCATCTAGCTGAAACATCCATCTAGATGGATCTTCTTGCTGGTGCTATGTGGACACCTTTGCCGTTTGAACTCTGATTACTTAACCGTACAACTTTCCAGTGAGTGGGCATAATGTAAGATTATATGTGACGGAATAGGAAATGTGTAACAAGCGTCCAGAATCCAATTTTTGTTTGTCTTTGGTGTCTTCAGGCAGCCTACGCACATGTTTGGATTCTAGGCCATGTGTGATGTTAGTCTCATTAAATTTGATAGGCCCTTTATGGCACTGACAGAAATATGAAGATAATAAGGGCTCAAATGTACAGACAATTAATGGGTAAATTTAATATAAAAGGCTCAGAAAAACTGAAACAAAAATGTATCAGCTTATTGTTTTAACTTAAATCTGCACAAATCCATTTTTTTGATGATAAAACTTCTCTCTTTAGTAGGATCTGATGCTGCTGTTGCTAATGCCATGTGTTAAAACGTTGCTGATTAAGTGTCAGCGTTAGGAGCAGAAGTCTAACCGAAGACACGGTCATTGTTCTTTTGTTAAAAGCAGCACATTGTTCTTTAAGGCTAACACGCTCGGTCAGGTAGGGTCCAGAGAGTCCTCGTTAGTGTGGGTTAACTTCATTCAGCCCTCATTTAAAATAATGGGCAGCGATGAAGTGCATAAGCATCAGACAAGCGGAACCTAACACTCATTATTGAGCGAGGCAGCAGTGACATGCTCCAGTCTCAAGATGAAGGAATGGACAGAACAAGGGAAGAAAAGGGGCTGTAACACAGATGAGGCCATGACACATATGGCCACCGGATGCAAAAAGGATTTGTGCTCGAGAGCAGACGTTGGCTGTGATCTATCAGGATGTTTAATGCCGTAATAATGATACTCATATACAGCCATTAGTCATACATATTTCTATGCACGCAAGCACTGTTACTTCTATTTTTGTCCATCCATCCGCTTTTCTCACTTCTTTTTCTCACACTGCGGTCATTTCTCAATTTATGACCATGAATCCTCACACTGTCATGTTTAACACGAACATTTTTAGTATTATTCTTTGACTTTTTTTTTTTTTTTTTTTTTTTTTTTTTTTTTTTTTTAAGAACGTTTTCAATTTGTTTTAAGGTTGCAACTTCCCTGTTAGATTAATGCTCGGCTTTACTGTTATAGGAAGGTTATAATTTCCGTCCAACAATCAGTTTGGTGTCTTTTTTCCCTCATTAAGAAATACTAATTTGAACTTCTTAACAGGCATAGACCAATTTCACCCTTTAGACCAGCATTCAACTAAAATTTTGCTAAGGTCCAGTTCAATAAAATCCCCTGCTTAGATAGGTCCGGATAAGCAACTGACAACTGAGTCACAACAGTTACCTTTTAAAGCTTAGTTTTAATGTGTAGTGACACTTCACGTTACCCCTTTTGACTATTGCCATGGACTATGAACAGATGAAACATGTTTTACATTTACAAACAGGGAAAACACATCTCAGACAAAAACTCGTCATTTCGGTAATCAGATAAGTGACGGTAAATTAAATGAAAATTCCCCTTACCCCTTTTTGACCTAATGTCTGTAGTTAGTCTCTGCTCCGATGAGCTGCCTTAAGCGAAATAATTAAATGCATATGACTGGATAAAATGCAACAGAGGATCTACACAGCCAGCTTTTTCCACACGTTTATCAACTCAGAAACAGTCATTTTCACGCCTGCTGACAACCCCTGCTTTAGTAACATCACCTTTATCAGTGACAGGAAATGTACAGGTTTCGCTTTCTTTCATTTGTTTACCGTTTTATTGACTTTAGAAGTAAGCACATACACTATGAGCTCATTACTTTGCCTTCTGGTAAATCTGCTTGGTCAGACATCCTATTAAGATATCTTATTTTCATAATAAGAAAAAAATATTCTCTCTTAACACACACTGTGCCAGCAATACAAAGCTTTCTTTTTGAATGACCACTTACTGTTCTTACTGGCTGCATAAGGAAAATATGATTTTGTGCCTTTTAATGAAATGTGCTTAAGCATTTGCTTACTATGCCTCACTTCTTCTAGTCTTATAAGCAACTCATTATAAGGAACTCAACTTGTTACTTCTCTTGAACTCCAATTGTCATGACAATTTTAGATACTGAACTCAAGTTTATAAGTTTTCCAAAATGAAACTTAAAGTAATCCATTGTCTTGACTTGTAAAACGTAACCTTTTGAGTTGAAACATAGGATATCTTCAAGTTGAGTTTACTCACATTTTTAAGGCAGCAGGTGAACTTTTGTTTCTAAGTTTAACCACCAAATGTCTTTAAGTGTGCGTGTATACTGTGTAATTGAAGCAATTTGGTAAGCATGTAAAACAAATTTGCAACAGGAGCTGATTTCCTTGAAACTTAACTTTTGGTACACTCTAAAAAATGCTGGGTTATTTTTTGTACCCAAACACTGGGTCGAGCCTTTTGGGTCATTTAATTGGGTTATTTTCTCAGTCTTGGGTAGTTTTTGGGGTAGTTTTGTGTAACCCAACCGTTGGGTTAATGGCTAGGTCATTTTCACTGACAGCTTAATCAATACACCCCTCCACCACCCCGACGCATCAGCCCAACTCCTTGGGTCATATTAACTCAGCATGGACTGTCTGAATTCGCCTCAGGTGGAGGTAGCGGTTATTGAGGCAATGATAGGAGGTAAGTTAGCATTCGTCACTATTTAGAGTTAATGCTGCTGAAAATGCCTGGCCAAGTGTGTGATATTTAATCAGGGAGCTCTTGAAAATGTATTAATCGGAAAACAGTAACTCAGAGAGCGATAATTAACTTTACCTATCACGATGGCTTCAAAAGTGAATATCATGTACTGGGTTAGAGCCGTGTTTCTTCATGTATTCAGTGAATGTTAATGCTGGTTAACAGGTGCAGACAGTCATTGGCTAACGGACCTTAGCTAGCTCAGTTATGTTGAGGCCAAAAGTTCTTCACAAGGTTACCATGACAAACAGAGAGGATGGGGTTACAATAGGTTGTAATGCTTTCCACTATCTCTGTAATGTTGGTTGATTAATTTGGTTGTGCAGAAAACACTGGTGGTAAGGCTGGAAAATAAATATTCACAAGTTAGCTTGATTTTCTCGGTGAGTCTACAGCGCCATTTTGTTCATTGGGAGAGTGGAGGCCATGTTTCCAAAATTACACAATTTGGGATTCTGTAACGCAATTTCTCAGTTAAAGCCCAAAGGCATGTGTGCATATTTTGTAGCTAACAACTATCCAACACTCTTTTTGCACTTTTACAGCTTTTCAAATGGAAGGGAGTGGGACTCTTGTCTTCCCAGATGGCCGAGAGATTTGTAAGAAGATGCATCAACTCCAATTCTTACATCTGTCAAATGTTTTAATCATTTTAATAAATATCACCTGAGTTTTAGCATACAAACAAATTGCGTTTTAGGATATTTGTAGGGAAAAAAGTATAAACGTTATTTTTGTGGGGTTTTTTTTAACACATCTTTGTGTGGAAATGTTTAATACACAGCATGTGTTAAATGTATTGACACACTGTGTTACAAGCAACACAAAATGTGCTGTCCTTAACGAGACACGCAGGTGTGTTAAAAATTAACATATGATTGAGTGAAGGTTCTTATCAATATATTTATCCATAAAACCATTACTGTACACTAGAAAAAGCAAAAATGTGCGATAACAGTCCAGTTTACATGGCATTAAATGCACCGCTATCTTCATTAGCTTTGGCTTACTTGTTTGTAATAACCATTGGATCGTAAGTTGATTACTCAGTTTTTTGGATGTTTTAAATGTCTCCTTTGACCAAAATCTGATGCTTTTGTCTTAAATATATGACTTATTTGAGTCATTTACTTCAAAGTCTATATACAAACACCACTTTAGCAACTCTAGCAATACATTTCTGAACACCTTGTGTATAAATAAAGGAGATACCTTGTTGACATATTTGTTTATAATGTGGTATATTTGACATTTTCAAAGGGTAAAAATAACCCTGAAAATATTAACCCATTTATGAAATAAAATTAACCCAGCATTTTTGTAAAAATTAAACCATCCATTGGGTTGACAAACAACCCATTTGCTGGGTTAAAATGAACAACCCAACTTGATGGGTTAGTTTAGCCCAAAATGTGTTCTATCCTATATTTACCCAGATGTTGGGCTAAAAATAACCCAATTTGGTTAACCCAGTGTTTTGAACGTATGCTAGGGCCCAGTGAGTAGAACTGCAACATAGTGGTTTAATTCTTAAGTTAAATCACTTAATGTTAATTTCTTAATGTTGCTCCTCTGACAGTAGATCACTCTACAGAGGTTTTTGAAAAAGGAAAAAAAAATTGAGAAGAATATTGTATGGAATTGTATTTTCAGTTAGATATAGAATATTATGTACCAAGAAGAAACATCAGTGAATCTGCTTATTCAAGCTACAGACATTCAGGAAGAAAAATAAATAAATAATAATTTAAAAAAATTAATAATCCACTTATTGCATGCAAAACCATGTGCAAAAACATGTTACTACAAATAGACTGTAAATGAATAGTACTGTGTCTTTACCACTTTTCATTTAAGTTTAGCAACTAAACACAAAAGGTCAACAGCAGGTCAAGAAAGGATACTTTAATTGTATACAGATTTTTTTTTTTTTTTTAAACCCTGATTGCTCTGGCTGGATTTAAATTGTTATATATTTAATTGTGATACATCATGTAATCACCCCTGAGTCATATATACAAATGTTTAAGTAATTTGAGTCATACATACAAACATTATTCATGTGCTTACTGTTTTTGTAACTAGAAATATCATCCAGAACATCTGAATTCAGGAGGAAACATTATAGGAAGAGTAACCAACATAAAGTAGCAATAGCAAAATTTATGTCACAGGTAAAGTTATCATGCAAATAACAGAATATGCAAAATAAAGACGAAAAAGACATGACCTCTCCTTTGTCAGCTATAATCTAAACATGAGCTCGAGTTTAAGTGGTACTTCAATGAAAAAGAAATATTTGTAACAATATACATCGATTTCTGAAAAAGATACTTTTGTAATGTCTTAAAACCTTAACCGTTACCTCACTCTGGTAAGTTAATGTCAGTATATGTTATAGTAAAAGACGTCACGGTGAATCAGTTTATTGGATCAATTAATCAAACCAATGCCAAACTGGTTTTGGTGTGTGTGTGTGTGTATGTATGTATGTATGTATGTATGTATGTATGTATGTATGTATGTATGTGTGTGTGTGTGTGTGTATGTATGTATGTGTATATATATGTGTGTGTGTGTGTGTGTGTGTGTTCTAGGAATAAAGCTCAGCTTGTGTAAGAGAAGCTAATGACAATTTAATCAAACAGAAGTCACCTTTAAAGACTCCTTATGAAGTCAAAATCAGGTGATGATTGCTTCAGGGGTTTTGCTGTAGAGTACAGGCAACAGGCTGTGTCTGTTGTACTCATTGACATTCTGGGTTATTTTAAAGCAAAAAAAAATTACGCATCCATGCGGGCAACTGTGGCTCAGGTGGTAGAGTGAGTTGTCCACTAATCGTAGGGTTGGGGGTCCGAGTTCCGGCCCACATGACTCCATATACCGAAGTGTCCTTGGGCAAGACACTGAACCCCAAGTTGCTCCTGATGGCAAGTTAGCGCCTTGCGTAGTAGCTCTGCTACCATTGGTGTGTGAATGGGTCAATGAGACACAGTGTAAAGCGCTTTGGATAAAAGCGCTACATAAGTGCAGACCATTTACCATCCAACTCCTTACATTCTTGCCATAGGTCAAAGTGCAATTTTGGGGTAGACTTGGTACCAGGATGGAAGTACAATTAAGTACCAGTTCATTAATGGCATTCTGTTAATCTGGTGATGTTTATTGCAGGTTGTTTTATTTTCTGTAATAGGAGCTCACAGATTGTGTGACGCACTAATCTATGAGGTTTATTGGCTTTTTGTAATTCCTTCAGATCAAACTCTCCTCCTGGGCAGGTGTTGGTTCAGGGGTATGCGGTATTTGCTTGTCAGGTTCCTGTCCTGGCCAGCGTCCATGTTGGTACACAAAGTAATATTCCTTGCGTGGCTCACTGTGGTGCAGGCCGGATTTGATAGAGAGTGGTAACTCATCGGGAGTCAGGGGTCGGTAGTGGCCGTCCACTAGCACACTCAGACAGTAGGAGTCAGGATCCAGCACTTCAAACTTCTCTGCACACTGAGCACTCAGGTCCCGAGCAGTGGTGTTGGGATCTACACCCAAAGTCTTTGTGTTAGAACATGCCTCCAAGAAAGAGACAGTGATGAAATCCTGCAATAATAAAAAATTGACTATGACTGACATTGATTTATGGAATTTTCCCAGCATTTTCCCAGCATTCCCAGCAAAACCTCCACAGGAAAACTTATATTTGGATTAATCACAATGTATGAGTTGGCAAATAATGCATTTATTCATAGTTATAGAATATATAAGCTTAAATACTTCTAAATATTTATAGGGTCTTGGCAGAAAGTGTCTGTGCACCATACCTGTATGGATGAGTGTGAGGCACGTGCCTTATTAAGAGTGCGGCGACGCTCCCATCGATGAATAGAGTCCTGGATTTCCAGACTCAGCTGCCTGGAAGCTGCCTGCTTATCATAGTTTTTGATATGCTCCAGAGCTCCATATGTGGTGGTGAGATAGTATGAGCCTAGGTATACAAATAATACATCAGTGAATCAATACTACAGTGCAGTAGCAATAACCGTTACACTGTGACAAGGTAGAAATTCCTACTGAGCAAAGTTTATTTGAACACACCCTCGGTGAAGGTATCGGGCTCAAATAAAATGTGCTCAGTGTAGTTACTTCACCAGTGATGAGGATTATTTGAAGGGGTTTCACAAAAGAAACCCTATCTCAGAGCAACCCACAAAATGCTATGCCTGAACTTCAACAAGCATCATTAAAATTACATCTGATGTCATGTATTAAAGCTAGTTAATGCTACAGTGTACAGGATTGTTGTAAATAAATAAAAAAAACATGGTTATTGAGTCAGAGGACAATGAAATATGTGTAATACGATGTTCTTGATCTGCCGTGATTCACCCTGACAATCATGAAATAGTAGTAACAGTGTTGTGTCAGTGGTGTTGGGCAGGAAATTTGTATGCATACATCATACTCCAGCTCAAAAGTCTGACTCCACAGTAGCAGACAGATGAGTCAGGGAGAGAAAGAGTAAAAGAATGACAGTGTGAGAGAATCAATATAGTTAATAAGTAAAATACATTTAGGAGTGATGGTGTTTTTGTTTTTTTGTTTTCTGTTGAACAGGCAGGACATTTATACTTTCTGTAATCTGGTGGGAAGCTAAAGAACAACTGTGAGAACTATACCTTTTTACCCAGTTGCAAAGTTGTTTTAGCTAAAGAGAAAACAATACAAATACTTCAAACTCAGTTATATTACTGTTGTTATGTATAGGTTATCCACTGATTTGTCTTTAAAAGACTATACATGATAGTTTTAACTAGCTAACTAGAGTTAGCAGGACATCTTACTACCATTTAGTATAAGATATGCACAGAGCCTCAGGGAAAGCCCTTATATTCACCCCATGGCATGCTGTGAGATTACAATGGAGCAACCATTTTCCCTTTAAGCAGAATGAATGCTGTGTTCAACTGAAACTCGTATTTCTGACCCCCGATTTGGGGGAAAAAAAAAAAACAACCCAAAAAATAATATGCCCTCTCTACTCAGAATTCCTACTCAGAAATTCGGGACCGTTGCTGCAACCCTAAGTACAGCAAGTGACATTAAATCAACAGGGCTGCTCACAGGATCAACAGTAAACAAAGTAGCACTTTTTTTTACTTTTAAATAAGTCATGCTGTATAAATTAGCATTTGCTTTAGATCAATCAACATACAGATATATTAGCTTATTAAATGTACAGTATAAAACTGACTTGACAGTTTGCTGTTTTGAGGAGGTAAATATGCATCACTTATCACAGTTAGCTAGATAGATTGTTGCTAATAAAAGACAAACATGTTTCCCTCCTCCCACTTTGTAGATCAAACGTACAGAAAATGAGGTAATGCCCAGTGCAGACTTCTCACTTCCTAGTTGAGTCAAGAACAGCATTGGCTAGCTAACTGGGCAGCCACCAGTGGTTGGTAGAAGATTATTTATTTATTCAAAGTAAGCAAAAAGTTTAAGTAGAACCATTACTCCAAACCGTGTACTACAATACTATATAGCATGTCATACAGCATTGTGATCCTTACTATTTAGGCATACTGGAAAACAACCTTGAATTCTCCTTGAATGTGTATTACATGGTGCTGGAAGGAGTGAGATTAATCCACATGGTGCAGCACAACCCATGTTATGAAATGAAAGTAGCCACTTTTCTACCAAAATCTTACATCCATCAACTTTAGGAAAATATTTTTTTTTTAAATGGTATCACTGATTGCATCTGTTATTGCTTTTGCTCACTTTCATGAAGTATAATAATAATAATAATAATAATAATAATAATAATAATAATTGTGGAGATGGCTGTATGTTTAAAAATTTTTTATATGTGCTGTGGGATTTCCTGTAATTAAGGCACTATAGCTTCAGTGTGTATTTATGTACTCACCTTCTCCAAGCTGTAGTGCAGGGTCCATCAGTTCCATCATATACTCCACATCAAGCAGCAGTGCAGACATATTGCAACGAGCCAGTACGTACATCAGTACAGGCAGGAAGTCATCTGCACCATGAGGCTTTCCTATGTGGAAATGCTTTCATATGTAAAGCCCAACATAAACCGTACTGTGCAAAAGTTTTAGGCAGATGCAAAGAAATGCTATAGAGCAAAGATGCCTTCAAAATAATAAAAATAAATGTTTCTATATTAAAAAAACAACAACCAAAAAACCCCATAAAGAGCAGTAAAGAGTAGTAAATGAAACAAAGTCAATATTTGGTGTGACAAAAAAATAAAAATAAAAAGCATAGTCTCCGGTACAGTTTGTGAAGTTTTATAAGGAAATGAGCTGTAAGTGTTACTGAGCATCTTGCAGAACCAGCCACGGTTCTTCTGGAGACTTTGACTGTCGCACTCGCTTCTTATTTTTGCAGCAAAACCCAGCAGCCTTCATTGTGTTTTTTATCTGAAAAGTATCTCTTACCTAATACGCTGCTTTCTTTAATAACACAAACATTTTTCTGTAACATTTAATTTTTGTGCTAGAAAACTAATGCTTGGGAATCTAAAATTTCTTTTGTATTAACTTGATAATGTAGAAGTCATGAAATAAAAAATCTATAACAAAGTTTGTACTAATAAAATAGGGTGCCTAAAACTTTTACACAGTACTGTAATTTTACATATCCTTTATAGATAAGACATCTCAAAGTATAAACTGTAGTTACGATATTTAACATATGATCATAGTCAAACTGCCTTGGGAGGAGCCACAGCAAATAATAAACAGAATCTAATCTACTACCCCCCAACCCAAAAAAAAAAAAAAAAACAAACAAAAAAAAAACTATAGCCTGTGTTTTGCAATTGCTACACTTCCTGAATTAGACACGGGTAATGAGAACATCTGTGTTATAGGAACTAATCTTGGCGTAAGAAGGAAAGGGTGGAGCAGAGAATCAGCAGCTCAGAAGATCCTTCTGTTCTCGCCACAACAAGAAAAAAAAAAGAAACTCTCTTCTAAGATTGCATGTGTAAACAGCATGGGACTTATTCTCCTTCCAAACCAAAAATGGTTTCTGTTTAAAGCATGGAGGAAATTAAAAACATAGGCTGCCTGCTGTGTGACATACTGCTCGTTCCTAGACACGAAGAAAATAGAAAATCTATTTCAGCATGCTAAGGGGAATACCATTACTCATGTAGGTCTACCTACCATTATACTTGCTAGTCTTTCATAATGGTTGGATGAATAGTATCAAACACTCAGACAGTCTGAGATCAAAATGAATAACTTGAGTATTATTTGGATGGCATTAGATTTTTAAACAAAGACTCACCAACCGCTTTATCAGGAACACATTCACACACATTCACACTGATGCAATTATCAAAATCAGCCAATCATGTGTCAGCAGCACAATGCATAAAATCATGCAGACCCTTATGAAAAGCTTCAGTTAATGTTCACATCAAACATCAGAATGGGGAAAATTTGATATCAGTCCCAGATGGGCTGGTTTGAGCATTTCAGAAACTGTTGATCTCCTGGCATTTTAACACAGAACAGTCTCTACAGTTTACATAATAGTGCAAAAGAACTAACAATAAAACAAATTAAAAAACATGCAGTGAGCAGCGGTTCTGTGGGAGAGGTCAGAAGAGAATGGCCAGACTTGTTCAAGCTGACAAGAAGGCTACAGTAACTCACATAATCACTCTTTACAACCACGGTGAGCAGAAAAGCATCACAGAATGCACAGCATGTCAAACCTTCAGGCAGATGAGCTACAACAGCAGAAGACTACATTTGGTTCCACTCCTGTCAGCCAAGAACAGGAATCTAAGGCTACATTGCTGTGAGTGAAAATCCCAGAAAATAAGCAGTTTCTGAAATACTCAAATCAAGTGACTGAGATCACATTTTCCCCCCATTCTGATGTGTAACGTGAATGGGGTTGCACCTTCCCATGTGAAACTAGTTCAATTTGAATTGGGCTTTAGTCATGCCAATTTATTCACAGTAAAGAACACAATTTCTTTAATTTGTTGTCTGACCTGGGCAGCCCACAGACATGGACTCATATATGATCTTGCATGTCTTGAGGAGCAGGTCGATTTTCTTCTGAGGTGAGTATTCCTGATGCAAGTTTCCCAACTTCCCCTGGATCTTATCCATGACAGGTGAGTCAGGAACACAGGTGGTCACACCCAAATCTGTGGTGGTGGTGCCCAGCAGTATCTGCTGATTTTCCTTGAGCTTCTTCAGATTGCCTGCACGGGAGTGGATGTCCCTCAGTCCATTATATATTGCCTCTCGTAAGGGCTTCAGAACACTCTTATAAAGTGATGCCTCAATGATTATCTCTGAAAAGAAGGAGAGATATATATTTACTTGAACAGCCATAAAAAAGTAAACCACTACCAGCGCAAACATCATATAATATATAGTATAAACTTTTCTTCTGCTGTTTTTGTGTATAACTGTGTTTTTGATACTTGAATAAGTAAGTTTGATGATTATAATAAATAACGTTAAAAGAAAACACACAAAGCTAAGCAGATTAAGAACATTGCTTTCAATAATAAGAAGAAATGTATCATACTTAGAGGCTCATTCAAAACCCTTTCATCTCCAAATATAGGTGCATCTCAAAAAATGTGAATATTTTTGAAAATTTGAATATCGTGGAAAAGTTCATTTTTTTTCCGTAATTTAATTCAAAAAGGGAAACTTTTTTGTTTTAATCTTGATGATTAAATAATCAAGATTAAAACCAATCATCAAGATTAAAACCAAAAAAGGTTTGAAATATTTCACTTTATGTGTAATGAATCTAGAATATATGAAAGTTCCACTTTTTGAATTAAATTACAGAAAAAAATGAACTTTTCCACGATATTAAAATTTTTTGAGATGCACCTGTACATATAATTATACTGATTGGATGGCAATTATCTTAGATCACTTGATAAATTCATCCTGTCATGGAAGTACAGTATATAGGTAAATTACCCAGTTTCTCCTCAGAATAAGTAGCTAGCTCCTGCAGATTCCGCAGCTCTGTGCTTTGGATCAGATAGCTTTTGAGCTGTGTCATCATTTGTCTGATCTCTTGGAGCATCTCTGTACTGGATGAATGCCTCTTCATAGTGTCCAGCGTAAAGGCCCGGTAGTCCTGTACCAGGTTACCAAAGTATGTGTTCCCATCTCTAGCAAGCTCCACAATCCGTTTCTGAAGCTTGCGGTCAGTACTCATGAAGTTTGTGAAGACGGTGGAGAAGTTCACCATGGACAGCCGCTGCTTAGCACGATCTAGCATAACAGTGGGTGACCTCTTCACTAAGGCACCCATCGGGGTAGGATCTGCCTCTTCCTCTGTGCTGCTTGTGGAGTAGGAGTCATGATCCGGCTGGGGAGCACCTCCTTCAGGGGCAAATAATGACACATCTGGAGCTTTGTGGTGCTCTGCATTGACACAAAGGTTCTGGAGTATTGGAGTGGGCTGCGGACTGATGTGGCTGAGCTCTTGGGTGACACCTTCAGTGGTATTACTGGCATCTTGGGAAATTATGATCGCAGTCTGACACGAACGTTTTCTCCTAGGAGGTGGCACTGGACCACCAGGCTTCTTCATGTCGATTACTGGAAGCATATTCACAGTGGAATCTCCATTTGAAATTTTTGACTGATCACCCAGATCTTCCTCTTGTGGTGTTTTAGACTGTCCAGACTGTCCACTCACCCACTGGTCAATGCTACTGTCTTCAAGGCAAATTAGAGACAAAGCAGCACCAGCATCCTCATTGGTCTCTGCTGCTACAGATGCACAGACAATTTCCTTTAAAGGTTCCGGCTGGACTTCTTCTCCTGAAGGTTGGCTTTCTGATATCCGGCGTCGAACTGGGACTGGGGGTATCTTGTGTGAAAAGGCACCGCTACCCTGTTTTGTTGCTTCACTTAGAGGTGGTTGTGCCGCATCTTGTTTGTACCACGTTTCTGCCTCAGTGCTGGGTAATAGAGTTCCCTCTGTCTTTTTATACCCACAATGACTTCCTTCCTCCTTTTGCACCACAGGCGGAGGAGAACTGAGCAAGAGAAGTGAAGAATTCTCTGACGTACATTTCTCTCTGGCCACCTTGGTTGACACTTGTGTAAGTGCATCTTCAAAAATTGTAAGCGGGCGTGGTGGTAGTGGTGGGGGCCTCTTGAATTTTGGCAGAGCCTGAACAGGCATGTTGAGGCTTTGGGACCTCAGGATAGGTGGAGGAGAGTTAGGAGGCAGACTGTTATAGTATTCCTCAATGAAGATGGGGTTAATGTACCAAAGATGGTCATTGACAGAGGAAAGCTTAATCTCTCCGGAGACACTGCGGTCTGCAGATGTACTCAAATGTTCCCGAATGTGACTATTCAGCTCTGAGCCCCAGAATTCTATCAGCAAAGTTCAGTACATGTTAGAATAGCAGAGTAACTCGGACATGGACACAATAATAATTAAAGTGTGATAAAATGAAATTAGTGTTTGAAAATCTGGAGAGTCTGGCTCATATACTTTGTATTACCTACTCCTAGTGTGGAGATCACCTCCATGTCTTCATATTTAATTGCCTGGATGATGGCCTGAGGTAATTTCAGGGTAAAGGGAAGGATGTCCCTGGATAACGATAAAAAAAATACCGTACTGAAAACATGCTCAGTTTCAGAGCCACAATTCAGACATAAATAAGCATAGCTTACCGACTAACACAGTAGAATGCAACTAGTTTAAATATGTTGTCAAAGACCAGGACAGAACCTTCAAGATACAGCACTGTAAGAGAAGAGAAAAACAAACCTGTTTATGGTTATGAATTTATCTTGAGTATACCACAGATACACTGTTTCAACAATTTTAAACAACAACTGGCCAACAGTACATTATCAATAGAACTGTATTATCTACGCATACAAAAAATACAAAAAGACCTAGTCTGAAATCGAAGAACATTTGCCGAATGAATACAGTGATGAACCAGGTTTATACATCAATGTAATACTGACATCCACACAAGCTTTAATCATTTACCATATTTAGATAAAGCAATAGCAATTGGCAGACGCAAATAGGGCAAAGCTTCTATCATGGCTAGATGGGAAGACAAATCTAAAGATCTGCCTTCATCAAACAACCACAGCAGCACAAACACACAGACATGAGGTAGAGTTCAGGAAGTGGACACTGTTAACCTAAGTTCAGAGCTGAGGACAGGAAACCTGTGGCCATCTCCCCTCCTCCACAAACTACCCTGTTGGCTTGTGTGAACAAATGTGTGTGAGTCAAAATCAAACTGTATTTTGTGCCATCTATTTCCAATTATCAAATTGCATATCTTTGCCAATGACCATATATGGTGAACAACATGGCAGCGCTAAAAGTTGGCCAAATTATAAAATGGCAGTTTACAGTTGGATCCAGTGTATGCACAGTAGACCTGGGAGGTTCGAAAGGTTGTCTGCCTTATGCCAGTCTACACTTTACATGTCAGCAGTATGCACTGTTACTGCATTTTGTTCGCTCATAAACCGAGCAACATGTAAATTGAAATGATTCACTGATATGAGTGTGGGTGTGGTTAAAAATTGCAGCCAGTCAGGTTAATGTTGTAACTACTGTCATGTTATCGACCATTACGGGCACTTCTCAACACTCTTAATGGATGTTTTTGTGATTCCTCAATCCTATGACCTTCAGATCTATAAACACTTAAGGATTCATTAAATGCTCTCAGAGAAATCAAAGAGAAAAGTACATGTCAACTCACTTCCCCTTTCTTCTTTCACATGCAAGTCCAGGATCTGGGGAACTCCCTGCTGGTCTGGAAGACGAATTGACACCACCATCAGTGACTGGCCGCGGTCCCTCCTCACTAAAAAGATCTGTGTAAACATGGTGAAGCCATGATTTAGGCCAGCAGATATATTTATTGTAGATGTAAGATTAGGAGACATAAAGTCCCCTCCAAAAGTATTGGAACAGCAAGGACAATTCTATTGTTTTCACTATACATTTTGGTTTGAGATCAAAAGATATGAGACGATAGATCAGAATTTCAGTTTTCGTTTCCTCATATTTACATCTAGATGTGTTAAACAACTTAGAACATGGCACCTTTTGTTTGAACCCACCCTTTTTTTTTCTCAAGAGATCAAAAATATTGGAACAGGTGACTGATAGATGTTTCTTGTTGCCCAGGTGTGCCCTGTTAATTTGATTGGTTAAAAAATGAATAGCTCTGAATGTCTACTGTTGGTTTGAGCCCTAGATTTCACCTGTGAAGACTGCATTTGTTGTTAAAAAGGATAAACCAACATGAAGACCAGAAAGCAAGTCAATTTGCAACTGAGAAAATAGGGAAAATCTATCAGAGCAATTGCATAAGCATTGGGCATAGCCAATACAATAGTTTGGAATGTTCTGAAAAAGAAAGAAACCACTGGTATACTAACAACCAGCCATGGAACAGGTCGGACAAGGAAAACAGCAGCAGTTGCTGACAGAAACATTGTGAGAGCTGTAAAGAAAAACCCAAAAACATCAACAACAACCATCACAGGGCAGGGATGAAGGTATTACAATCTACCATTCAAAGAAGACTTCAGAAATGCAGAAGTGCAGAAATATAGAGGCCATACCACAAGATGCAAACCACTCATGAGCAGTAAGAATCAGAAATCCAGATTGGAATTCGCAGAGAAATACAGAGATGAGCCTGAATAGTTCTGGAGCCAAAAAAACAATTGAAAGAAGCTGCAGTACAAGCCTGGAAAAGCAACACAAAAGAAAAATGCAACAGTTTGGTGATGTCAGTGGGTCACTGGCTTGATACGGTTATTGCAAGCAAGGGCTATGCAACCAAATATTAAGTAAATATTAATTTACTTTAAAACTATCTGTTCCTATACTTTTGTTCACCCAAAAATTGGGTGGTCTGCCACCAAAGGTCCCATGTTTTAAGTTGTTTAACACATCTATATGTAAATATGAGTAAATGAATGCTGAAATTCTGATTGATTGAGATATATATATATATATATATATATATATATATATATATATACACACACACACACACACACACACACACGAGTCCCTCAGTCGTCCTCAGTGTGAAAAGATGGACCTCAACATCATATAGTCGCTGTTGAAAAGGGGTCAAATATGCAGAAGATGCTGGAAAAGCAAAGTGCAGGACCTGGAGGATTTTTCTGAAGAACAGTGGGCAGTTTAACTGCTCAGGACAAACAAGCGACTCATGAACAACTCTCACAAAACATAAAAACAGTTGTGGATCATCCAGGTAACGACACACGGTATTAAGAATCAAGCGTGTGTAAACTTTTGAACGGGGTAATTTTTTATAAATTCAGCTATTATCTTGTCTTGTGGACTATATGTTAACATCTGTTATGTGAAATAACTTATTCAAGACAGAACTAAATAAAAAAACAACATGGGATTTTTACGATCCCTCTTATTTTGTTAACAGTATTAAGATTTAGCAGATGCTTCAAGGGGTATGCAAACTTCTTTTTTGGGCACAACTGTGAGATATATATATATATATATATATATATATATATATATATAATGTATACAGTGACAAGAAAAAGTATGTGAACCTTTTGGAATTTCATGGTTTTCTGAATAAATTTATCATAAAATGTGATCTGATCTTCA
>JANDJT010000228.1:6814443-6825908 GCA_024331685.1 Stegophilus panzeri | reverse complement strand
TGTCTATATTGTCTCAACGCACTGTGAAGAGGATGGTTTGAGTGGCCAAAAAATCTCCAAGGATCACAGCTGGAGAACTGTAGAAGTTAGTTGCATCTTGGAGCCAGAAAGTCTCCAAAACTACAATCTGAAGTCACCTACATCACCACAAGTTGTTTGGAAGGGTTTCACTTAAGTTTGGACATTTCATTTAAGCAAATTCATGCTAAAACTCCACCCCCCATTTACCAATGATGCCAATAATTCTGGAGACAAAAGTACAGATGAATATGTGAATAACTGATAATTCCATGTAACTTCACTGGGCACATCATAAAAAAAAGCTGTGTTTGTGACTTTTGTTCTGAAAATCTTCACAGGATATAAGAAAAAAATATATATATTAGTAAAAGTAAAGCTCACAATGCTAATCTGGAATTTAATCAATGAAATATCAGATCTACAGACAGAACACATGGAAAATTAAATGCTGCTGTAAGTCCAGCTTGATACCATGTTTATTTTGCATTTTTATTAGAAAGCAGTAAGCAGTAAAGTACGAACAGACCCAAAGGTTAATTCCCAGAAGTCACTGAGAAGTCTATTTAGATAATTATGGCCAGGATTTGGCTACATTTTTCTTTCTATGAAATAACGTGCTAAAAATTTAATTGATGCCTTTATTCGTTTGTAGTATGTGCACTACAGATCCAAATAGACAGTATTGAAACTTTCCTCAAAAGAACAGACATGGAATGCCTATTAAAAATATCAAGAAGAAATGGATATGGAGTAGATGAGAAGCTGTTGCTAGGATTGAATGCAACAGAATGAAAATAGAGATCTAACTAAGCCCTTACTCTGGAGCTTCAAACAGCAACATGGTGTTGACGAAGAAGTGAAAAACAAAACAGTTCCTAGTGTAAGACCACTGTATACTCACTAACCTATGTATGTGGAAAAAAAAAAACATGCTTTCGTTACACAATTAATTTTGAGAGGTCGTAGTACAGAGAAGACAAAAACACCCCATGAGTGGTGGTAAAGGTGTGACATTATTAGTTTACCCAAGTTGTCCTTCATGAGCAAAGACCATCTTTCATGCTGTTAGTACCCGAGTTGGGTTATGCACAGCAGAAAAAGCTCATCTCAGTCCCTCAAAAGGCACAGAAGAGAAACGCAGGAAAGGGAGGAAAAAGCAAAAGAACAAGAGATTACAGAGATTAGATTAGAAACGTTTTAGGACAGAAGCATTACATGGAACGATCTGTATATAATGTGGTTACACACTATCAATGATTATCTGTCAACTATTACTGCTCAAAAGAAGAAAGCATAAGAGGAAAATGAGAAGGCATAAGAGAAAAGAAAAAAAGAAAAAAGCTGACCATTAAAAAAAAAAAAAAAGACATCAGATTTAAACAATCTTTGCAGCATGGTAAGAGACAACATACCTCATCAGTCACTTGGTTTGCTCTCATTGTGATATCTTCCACCGACATGTCGGCCATCTTGCTGCTGTCGAAATTGTCTGGTTTGCCTTTGGCACCAAGCTCTATACTCTGGGGTCTGAGGGTCAAAGGTAGGAGGTAAGTTAATAAAACTAAAACTAAAAAAAAAAAAGAGAGAGAGACCACACAATCACAACCCATTAGTAGTACGATTTTTGATTCTCTCTTTTATAACCCATGACTGTTACACAGATGCTTGATTTAGCTTTATGGTGTATAATCATCCATTTACAGAACAAAATTGAACTTCAAGAGACGGGGTTAAAGGAAGTGAGAAATGTAATGTAACAAACAAGGAAGAAAGCAAAAGAGATCAACCTCACAGACACACACCCAACACTTTCTTTGACACAATTGGCCAAATACATGTTCTTTAATTAACGTGTTCATCACAGCGTTCATGAGAAACACTTAATTATAAGTTATATGTGGAATGTGTGTGTGTGTGTGTGTGTGTGTGAGCATGAGAGAGAGAGAGTGTGAGTGAACAAGAACGTGTGTCACACAGCCATCATCTGCAATACCTCTGTGTACTAGATACACCATAGAAAACCAAGAGCGCTGAAGAATAAAAGATTGTTGAAGGAGTTAACCGAATAACAGGAATTTAATTTCACCACGCATTACCTCAATGTAAATTTAATGCAACTTGCTGTTATTTTCATGACGCATTCCTAACATTAATCTAGCAGTTAGTAGCATCAACTTTGTCACATGTTCAACACAGAACTGATTGCAACTCGACACAAAAACCAACATATCGGACTGCAAAGCTAGTGGCAAGTAGATTCATTTTGTAATGCTATCTTAAGTTTTATCTTAGACTTCTTAAATTAATCATAAAATCACCACAAACCACAAACATCCCACAACAAACAAAAGCCAGTGAATTGCAAATACTGATCTCCAAAGAAAATGCTAGTTATACATGTTCACACGTTACACCTGAGATACCAGTGCTCCTGACTCCTTCTACCCTGAAGACCTGCCTGGTCCATCCTGATGCCCCGCTTCTTCTTGGAGCCTTGTTCACCTGTAAATCACTCTGCTGTTGGGGATGGCCTGCATGGATAGCCTATACATCACCATGGGTTTAGTGTGGATGGTACCACACAGACACCCTAAAGATGACCTAAAGATGATAGCAGTTGCTATGAGCAGTTTGCACTCAAGTCTCCATCACTGAGCCGTTGATAACCTCAGTTTGATACAACGGGACTTAAAGATAAAACTCTAATGATGCTCATTTTCAAGTTCCTTTTAACATACTCAGCACTGCTTGACTTTATAGTATACAGTTATAGAAGAGAAATGATTTATAATTGCACTATCTGGTGTCACACTGAAGAGGATGGGTTCACTTTTGAGTCTGGTTCCTTTCAAGGTTTCTTCTTCTCGTTGCCTGAGGGAGTTTTTCCCCTTGCCATCCTCGGCTCTGGCTTGCTCATCAGGGATACGTTGAAATATTAAATTTAAATCTTGATTGGGCACAAACGCAGAAATCTTTCGACAAAGTATTTGCAATAAATACAGTCATCATACAGCAACTGTTCCAGAGAAAGTTCATGCAGAGGTCAGTGCAGGTTCTGAATGATGAGGAACCAAGGTAGTCATCCAGGGTTCATAGAACCACAGTCACATTATGTAACTAGTGTCCAATTTATTCCCTACTAACCACCAGGAGTGTTGACAATCACCTGGACAAGGTATGACAACAGTGTCAGGAGCAGCTCAATTTAACTAACTCTAAAAGTGTTTCACTCAGACCACTGAGAGGTGTTAACCTCGTTAAACCTGGAAAAAAAAAAGTGCATTGTCAATCGACCGATTTACAAAACTTTGGGCAGAAATGCTGGATCCAAGTCTCCACAGAATCATTAAACAACAAGCACAGGCAAGGCAAATTTATCTCCAGGGTATGCAACCAAACAAAAAGGCAGTTTTTAGAGTCAGTGATTTTGTGTGCATAAGAGCACACAAACTACACGTACTAGGTGTTCTTGAATTCAGGAGTGTTTCATGGTGTAGGTCACAGTCCTTGTTGATGATTCAGTCGAGAGCACCAAGCCCACATGAACCAAATCCTTTCACCTATTTGAGTTCTGCTGACATCTGTGCAATCCAAGAGCATCAGTGATAAAGAAGGGAAGTGTGAGGGTGGGATTAGTTGTGGGCTACTGCATCCTGTCCCATTCAGAACACCTCTGCCAGGAAGAATCACAAAATGTGTTGATTTGTCATTAGAGGTCCATCTGTGCCTTGCAAAATCTTTCCCAGATCTGTGACACCTCTGCTGGGTACAGAAACCACTGCCCTGGGACTGTCAATGGTGTATCCATTGCAACAGTGTACAGTTCTGACAGAAGAGTCGCCCTCAATGAGGCTAAACATGGATGGGCCCGTGCAAGGTAGAAAGAACCATTCGATTTTGCGCCACTCTGTTGGTTCTTTTAACGGACCACCGCAACATTATTTGAGCAAAACATCACATGTAATGTCTCAGAACCCGAGAACCAAGTAAGGGAAGCTTACTGAGTTTGAGACGTCCATTCCAAGCAGACAATTTTCACTAGAAAAGCTGTGTATTTTCAGCAAACTAGGGCCTGAACCCATCTCCCTTCTTCTTCCGTTATTGGTGTTTGTATGTGTGGTGTTTGGAGTCCAGCTGCAGGATGATAACCCACTTCTGAAGGCTTATAGCTCCAGCAAGACTATGGGCATTTTTGTTGCAGCTGCCACAATCAGTCCTCGCATCCGCAACAAAAAACGGTACTGCACATGATAGCCTGAGTGAATCTGGCAAGCATAATAATGTCTGCCACTTGTTGTAGTAACAGGGTGGAAAACATTCTCATTGAATCACCTCATGCCAATGAACTGTGTGACCTGCTCCATGGTGGGGGCACATAGGAGCTAGCGGTCCAATTAGAGCAGCATTCTGATGCCATCTCATCATCACCAGTGGTGTTAGAGGGGGGCCAAACTTTAAATCTGTATGTCTGCCATTACCTTAAAGAAAACTTAAACATCCATGTTCTGGGGAGATACACCAGAGAGGCTTAGCATAAGAAAATTAAAGAATTTTAAGAAACTAGGGTCTTTAAGAAACTGTTTAACCCTGTCAAATCTAGAATTGAATGAAAACTGCTGTCCTTCTTCTGAACAAGGAAATAAGCCAAGTAGAACCTTCTTTTGAACTGCCAGTTCTCTTTTTTTAAATTATATCTGTAATTTGTTCCGATATCGATAAGGTTTCCTAATTCCCGAGAAGGTTGAGAGCTGGAGGTTCAGAGGTGTCTCAACCTATTAGGGTGTAGTGAAAGGTGGCATCAGTGAATCAGTGTAACAGAAAAGAAGTGCACCACCGAATCTTTAGCTTTAGCTCTTATATTGTCATTATATTTTATATTTTCAGGAGAGATGGGTCTCAGGCTGTCACTACAGTACCTCTGATGGAGTGGCCAATCACAGAATAAACAATTTCAGCCAGTGAGTCCGCCTCAGCTGGCCAAGGCAGTCCAGTATTTGATAGCATGTACCATTGTTCCATCACATTTTTCTGCTATACACAAAAAAATGGATAAGAGGCAATAATCTCTTCTTTGGAACAGACTGAACTGGATGTTCTTTTGTTGAAGTGGCATTACAGATGCCATCTTTGAGACTATAGCTTATGAAGCATGGGTTATTACTTTTTTTTTGGCATTTCACACAAAAACTAGTTTTTAAAGCATGTCAAAGCATGACTAGTTTGCTTTCATTTATTATTAAAGTCTATTGGCTCATATTATGGAAATGAGGCGTGATTGGCTGATATATGGCAATGCCAACTAACACTTTTTCGGTCTTAAGTAGACAACTGAAATCTTTTTACATCAGATCCACTGATCCAATATCATATGAGGTAGGGGTGTGAAATGATACACATCTCAACACATATTGAATGATACAAAAAAAAATAATAATAATAAATAAATAAAAATACAACAGCTAAAAGTAAATGGTTCAATATTCACTACCAATCCAATGCAATTCAATTAAGATCTGATCCAAGATTCAGTTTAGTTAATATTAACATGGACTGATGTATCCTAGACTATCTCTGTAAGAAGCAACAATGTCTTTATTTTGATTTGTCTATTATTTTTAATTGGTACAACATTAATGAAATCAATTTATTCTCTCCCCAAATCTTTGTTTTATTTTTTCAGCAAGGGACTAAAATGCTAAAATGTTGTGAGCTGAGTACTGTGTATGTGGGTCCTAACCATCCTGTATCTGAAGCCAACATTTTCTGTAGTGCTTAAAGGGGCACAGGTCCTTGCAGATAAACTAACAAATTCCTGTGTTTGTTGCCTTCAACCATCTAGAAGTGTGGGGTCGCAAGTTCTGAAAGAAAGCAATGCTAGTGCAACATCTTTAGCTGCAGGCTCTCCTTTGGTTAAAATTACCCCATGGCACCTTCTTAGGTGGGTAGCAAAGTATCTGATACTGCCAATATATTTTACTTCAGTGTTTCAAGTTTCACATACGCTTTTGTCAAGCGTTCCTGTTGAGCTTTTGTTGAATCCAAAGTGCTGATATTTAAGACATGCTTCCTCTCGCGGTCTCTCCCTCACAAACCGGGGAATGTGCAATGATTTTCAATGGCAGAATTGGTTTTTAACCATTTTATTTTTGACTCGAATTTGATTAGTAAAACATTGCAGCCGTATCAGAGACTACTATAGCAATATTCTGACTCAAATTGGGCTTTTTGTTTTTTAATTTACACCACTAGGCTTATGCAAGGATGGTGGGGACCCTTGTGGGTGTTGGAATTCTTGTGGTGACCTAGACCTGGACGGTCAGTTTAGCTGTGCTGGGCAGAATTATTATTTCCTGACTCTGTTTCCCTTTTCCTATTTCCTGAGTGCTATCTGGCTATGTTAAACTAAACTGTACATGTTCTACTACAAGAAAGTAAGACTTTTATTGGCTTCTCCATACTCCTGTACCATTTGCCAATCATTTACTCACCGATCATACAGTTGAGGTCAAGAGTTTCACGAGTTTCCGCCTTGCAGAATACGCTAAATGTTAATAATTAAAAAATAAATAAATAAATGGGATCATAAAAATTGCATTTAATTTTTTTTTTTTTCCCCCGTACTGCCCTGAATAAGCTATTTCACATAACAGATGCTTACAAACAGTAAAGTCCACAAGATACAATAATAACTGAATTTACACAAATGAACCAGTTCAAAAGTTTACTTACGCTTCATTCTTAGTACTGTGGGTTGCATTGTATTGTACCGGTATGATCCAGAACTGTTTTTATGTTTTGTGAGAGTTGTTCACGAGTCCCTTGTTTCTCCTGAGCAGTTAAACTGACCACTGTTCTTCAGAAAAATCCTCCAGGTCCTGCACATTCTTTACTTTTCCAGCATCTTCTACATATTTGACCCCTTTCCAACAATGTCTATAAGATGTTGAGATCCATCTTTTCACACTGAGGACAACTGAGGGACTCGTACACGACTATTACAAAAAGTGCAAACATTCACGGATGCTCAAGAAGGCAACAAGGGGGGTGTAAACTTTTAAACAGAATGTAAGAGAGTATAAATTGTTATTATTTTGTTTAAAGATCCCCCCCCCCCCTCCTTTTCATTTAGTACTGCCCTTCGGAAGCTACATAACTACGTACATGTTTCTCCGAAGACAAAATAATAACAATTTACCCCGATCATCCCGTTCAAGACGTTTACATTTTTTAGGAACAAGGCTGTGGGTAGAAATAGCAGGTCTGTGCATGTCGGTTTTCCTGTTTTAAAAATACTCTCCCACTTCCAGGTCTTTTTTCTTCTAAAGTCAATATTTGAAATTAAATGTAAAATCAATTCAATCAAACATTGGCAAACAATGGGAATGTGCAACACCATGCCATGTTTGAACAGACTAGCGAGGCTAGTGATCACTCATCTGACGTGTTTCTTCTGATATACCACCTGAACACCAGGTAAACAGTCACGCAGTCAATGCACACACACACCATGGTGAGCTTGTTTCCCCATGCGAAGAAAATGTGTCCTCTTTTTAAAACGAACAAACATTTAGGGTTGGTTTAAGTCTTTTTGAGTGGTTTTTGAGATGTCGTTGGGCTACAAACTGTGATCTACAAGATTTCTTGTAGAGGAATGCATTATAACTCATTGCGTTGTTGCATCCACACACACACACACACACACACACACATTTATTAGACGTTACCAAAATAGGAAACATTTCCGGCTTTTCTACATAAACTGGTTTCCCTAGATGTATCTTCCACTGACATTCACCTCACTGAACATAACAGTGAGAGTTATTTTTAAAAAAATGACATCAACAAATTAGGCTACTTGTAGTAAAGTAAAGATACTTTTTCATATTGGAACAAAGCCTTCACTAAACTACTATTTATTTACACCAGTGATGAACACATAGCTCCTAATTAGAGATGTCCTGAGCCTTTCTTTTCTCAGATCCATCCTTTCCCATGTGTTGTCAGTCATTTAGACAGTTTATTTAAGACATACCTAGGATTAGGGGAAAATCTGAAAGCCTACTAAAAATGCATTAGACATTAATTGTCCAGAGGGGTTAAACCTTGGGAACTTGCATTCCTATTACGTGGATAAACGTGTAAAATGTGTGATATTAAATAACTGAGCATTTATACAGTATCAACAAACCGCCTCTTGCTCTTGTACAGTGTGAACCCACACCAACACCCACACCACCCTGAGATCAGACTCGACACGTTAGTGCGGAAAAACACCGTGACAGATTCTTATCCCATCACCAGTGCTTTGTTCCAGATGTTCATACTTACTGCTTGCTCATGGTGTTTCACCGTCTTCTTTTTTATCTAACTGGCAAAAAGATTGATTTGTTTACACCGTCAAAGCAAGCCACTCGGTTCCTGGAGTTTTAGTTCGTGCTAGTAAGCTAGCATTGCTAATAAGTTGCTAGTTTAGCTAAGTTAGTTCCTCTTTACTTTCAGGGCGCAGACGAATATTATCAGTCTTTTTAAACAAAATTTATTCTGTATGATGAACGTTGTGGTGGCAGAGAGGCGTGAACTCACTACTTACTGCGGGAGAGTCAAACAGGATTTCTCTTTAAAGTCCAAGTTAAGAGTGTGATCTGCCTTGATCAACTTATCCAAATTCCTTCAGACAAACGACAACTGACTGCGCATGTCCGGTCATATGACAGACATTACTTACTGCGCATGCGTGAATGGAACTCTTCTCCTGCAAGCCTCCTAAAACTTAAACCAGGTACTCTTTCCTGAGTAAAAGAATGCCCAAGGCTCACAGCACAGATTAAATTTGAAGAACAGGGCAAATATGTACTATCATACAATCTTATTTTATTTGCGCCATTAGAGCTTTTTATTCTTATTGTACACACTGTGTATCATATTAACATCACTTCCTGAATTTAACTATAAAATTGCACTTAGGTTAAATTGCATATTATTTATACTTGTTCTGTAGATTTAGATTAACCCCTTAAGTGACCAGTCAATTAGGCTTACAACTATGATAATTGGAGTACCCCTTGGTTACACATTTTAACTTCTGCGAACACATCCCTTTCAGCTAATTAACAATGTTAAGTGGGATGTGTTATAGCAGGGAAAAACACTAAAATGTGCAGAATATGGGGTACTCCAAGACCAGGGCTGGTAAATTAAGCCCATGTTATAGACTCATGTTTCTCAAAGTGAGGTCCAGGGAACCCCAGCGGTCCATAAGCATGGGGTCTGCAATTGTATAATTTTGTTACAGTGATGGGACCTACAACTACCATTTTCAATGTTATGTTGTCTATAAATATTGTCAACTGGACCCTAATGACAATTTTAATAAAAAATGAGTTGATTGGGTGGAAAGTTCAGGGGCCTTTTATTTTAACCAGTGCACCTACTGGCATGTTTTTGGGAGGTAGGAGGAAAACTTGAGAACCCAGAGGAAACCAGGTAGACATGGAGAGAACATGCAGAGAAACACTACACAGACAGTAACCCAAGCTCAGGATCGACCCAGGGACCCTTGAGCTGTGGCTATTATATTGTTTATATATTTATCAACAATGGGAGATGCAAGTCTAATTTTGTATGATAACAGTAAAGGAGTTCTATTTTCTTTATGACATGACTTATTGTGACAACAATCTCAATATGCCATGGTTATTGCAATGCTGAAAATAATATACAGGCAAAATTTAGTATTGACAGTCGAAAATAGAAAACCGCTCATGTTTATTTGCTCTGCACATTGTACAAGCATGGCTTTACAAATTACATCAACCAGAAAAAAAAAGCCAAATCAAACTTGTAAATAATAAAAACAATGGGAATTGACAAACTATTCAAGCTGTAAGGATCACACTTTTTTAACATGCATTCCTACATAGATGATTAGGGACAAAGAGGTCCATCTACAGGCAACACAATATCAATACAAGCTATTGTTTAAGATTGAACAAGAGCTGCGAAGGAGAAAGACTTATTATATGTTATAATAATCCTAAAAAAAAAAAAAAAATGTTTGTGGATTCCACTACACACACACGCATGCATACATGCATACATATACATACAATCATGGAGGATACAGGACATTCAGTTAATATTTACATCAAACTTCAGAACGTGGAAAAAATGTGATCTCCTGGACTTTGACTTTGGCATGTCTGTTGGTGCCAGACCTGCCTGTGTGATTATTTCAGAAACTGCTGATCACACACAACAGCTTCTAGACTTCAGAATGGTGCGGGACACAAAAACCACCCAGCGAGTGTCAGTTCTACAGACACAAACACCTTGTTGATGGTAGAGCTCAGCGGAGAACGGCCAGTCTGGTTCAAGCTGACGACTCAAATAACCAACAGTAGTGAGCAGAAAAAAAGCATCTCAGAATGCACAATACATCGAATATCAAATTTATTACATATTTATGATTATATCTTCATGATTTATGATCATAATTTAACATGACTTATCATATTTAATACACAGGACATGATCAGGTGGCGTGGTGGTGCTGTGGGTCCTGGGTTAGATCCTGAGCTTGGGTTACTATTTGTCTGTAGTTTCTGTGCATGTAGGTTTCCTCTGGGTTCTCCAGTTTCCTCCCACATCATAAAAACATGCCAGTAGGTGGACTGGCTAAGATAAATTGTCCCTATGAGTGTGTAAATGTGTGCATGGTGCCCTGCGATGGACTGCTGTCCCATCCAGTTTGTATCCCAGTGTTCCTAGGATAGGCTCCAGATCCAGCACGACACTGATCAGGTTACTGGAAGTGAATGAGGTTATGATCAGGTCATTTGACTCCAGAATAAAACATTACAAAAAGTGGTGAAATATCAATTGACACCAACTGCTTTTACAAAACTAGATGCTGCTGCATTGTCTTATTTACATTCAAATCTGATTACACACCTGCTGGTAGCATCATCCCCAGATTTTCAAAGAAGTGGTTTTGTGTGTCTTTACTGTTCCCCCAAAATATAGATGTATTCAAGACTAGTCATTGCAAATATAATAATCTGTCTCAGCTGCTCAAAGTCACTATATCCCGTGGACAGTACATCTTTTGCTAAGCAGAGCACAGGGTTTATAGCTTCATGCTAAATAGTATACATAAAACGACCCTTATATGTAAATTTTCTTTAATAGACAACTTTAAAATAAAAAATATTTCATATATATATATATATATGTATAAAAATTATATATAAAATAAAAAATTATATATATATATATACACACACACACACACACACACATACACACACACACACATACATACATACATATACACACACAGTATCTCACAAAAGTGAGTACACCCCTCAGATTTTTGTAAATATGTGATTATATCTTTTCATGTGACAACACTGAAGAAATGACACTTTGCTACAATGTAAAGTAGT
>JANDJT010000228.1:6790661-6813852 GCA_024331685.1 Stegophilus panzeri | reverse complement strand
ATATCTATATATATATATATATATATATATAAATTTTATAATGATTTTTATTTTATTTTATTTTTTTACAAACCAGTGCGTTCATATATGACAAATGTGTATTTTGCTTTATGTTTAAAATATTTTCGTGCTGAGAAGAAAAGGACGTGACGTCACACAACGCAACAAGGAAGTAGCGTTTGTAAACTTTTCGATCAGTCAGAGGTTTCGGGCGTTTTAAGAGTCATTTCAGGCTTTCCGGGGATGTTTTTCTGAAAATATATTTATTCCGTTTAACGGAGAAGTTTACAGTTGGAGGTAAATTCTCACCCTTAGCTGCCACTGTACACATGACATTATTTGCTAACGAATATAGCTGGCTATACACACGCTATGTGCAGTAGAAAGGAGATAAACACCTGATTAAATTTCTTTACTGACATGATTTCCTACCGAATCATGCTCAATCACTGATCATGGTTGTAAAACATTTGTATTTTGCTAGCTGAATATTCTAGCATTGTTCAAGGTGAAAGTGTGTATGGTTTCATGCTCCGGTTGTAAACAAACAGCTCCAGGAGCTCGGAAGAGTGATCACCAGCTCTGTTCGTCCATGTACAGGGTTGGTGATCACTGTCCAGAAATAATAACAGATTACTGAAACAAAAACAATTCTATTGAGATGAATATTAGCCTTGACTTACTGCTTTTAAACTCCTCGTGCAGTTGTATAGAGAGTTTACCCCTCACCAGTCTTACCATCTGGTTAATCCTCTTAATTTTTCCTGTATGCAAGATTTGGATGTGGGACTTTGGCAGAATGGAGGAGAGGAAGATGAAACGAAAAAGTCCAAGACCCTCGACCAATCAGGCTGCTCCCCCGGTCACTGTCCGAAAGAACCTCCGGACCCTCGGGTCCCTTGGCACTGGCACCCACTCAAACCAGAAGTCAAAATATCGCAGGTGAGCTGTGGCGAAGGAGCAGAAAATAAAATGCTTTTCAATAGTATGTTCAGTTGGTGACTGATATTAAATTTGTTTTAAAGCGAACATTTTTGAAAGTCTGGATGTAACATTCATACACCTTTAGTAGCTGTGTTGCCATTGCCGAAGCGCTGGATCCAGAGCCTATCCCAGGAATACTGGGCGTGAGGCAGGAGTACACCCTGAATGGGATACCAGTCCATTACAGTGCACCATGCACACACACATTCACACACTCATTTACACCTATCCACCTACGGGCATATTTTTGGGAGGTGGGAAGAAAACAGAGAACCTGGAGGAAGCCCATGTGGACACAGGAAGAACATGTTTCTGTAAATCAGTAATTTATTAACATAGATCAGCCTATTCTAACATTATCATTAATTAATTGGAGTTAAGAGTACCATCAGATCCTGCATATAACCCAATCTGTTGGCAGAGCTGAGTGTTTTCTCTCAGGTGAGTTCAGATGCGTAGTAATAGTATAGTGACTAGTAATAATCATTTAGTAATGTTTATACACTATATCAGCAAGCGTTTGTGTACACCTAACCATCACACCCGTATGTGCTTTCTGAATATCCCATTCCAGATTTAGACCCCCCTCTTTGCTCTTATAATAATTTCTACCTCTACTCTACTAGATTTTGGAGCATGGCTGTGTCCATCCAGCCACAAGAGCTTAGTGAGGTCAGGCACTGATGCTGGGTAAGAAGGCCTAGTGTGCAGTCCAATTCATCCCAAAAGTGTTCAGTGGGATTGAGGTCAGGGATCTGTGCAGGCCACTCGAGTTCTTCCACCCTTCCAGCCTTGGCAAACCATGTCTTCATGGACCTCTCTTTGGCACGTTTGAAATTGTAATGCACCTGCGTATAAAGACATTCTATATAACTGTGCTTCCAATTTTGTGGTAACAATTTGGGGAAGGCTCGCTTATGGGTGTGATGGTTAGGTGTCCACAAACCTTTGGCCATATTGCGTATATCATAGAGAGCATGTGCAGCGTTCAGCATCCCAGCTGCAGCGAAGAAAGGCCTAAGACACATGCAACAGGTTGTGACTACATGGGAAATGAGCAGTAAAATGCTCAAAGCATATTTCAAAAACAAGGACTGATGACACTCGTTTTTGATGATGTGCAGAGGTGTGAGAGAGAAGCCGAAGCTACAGAGTCAGTTGAGTAACCAGTCTGCCCAGATTCAGCACACCTTCCTCACAGACGTGTCTGATGTGCATGAGATGGAGAAAGGCTTGCTTAGCCTCCTCAACGACTTCCACTCTGGAAAACTTCAGGCCTTTGGTAAGTTGCCATCTGTTGCAATTATATCTTGACATGTTTACACCCTAATTCCACCCAAAGAGAGAAAAAAAACTTGCTCTTTCTATTCGTATACAAGGCAATGAGTGTTCCATTGATGAAATGGAGCATGTTCGAGAGATGCAGGAGAAACTCGCTCGACTGCACTTCGACCTCAATGCAGAAGTGGATGACATTCCTGTAGACCAGCGCAAACGTGCCTGTGATACCAATATGGACAAACTTCTACTGAATGTAAGTTCTAATAATTCATGTCTGTAAAACTATTTATAATAGTTGTGAAGTATAAAGAAGTAGGCCATTCCCAGGTCTCAACACTTTTTGGGAAATTATTTTTATTTATACCTAAATGTATGCAATACTAGTTTGATACATACTAGAAAATATTATTAAACAACTACTTAACATGCGTTTGAGAAATTTAAGCAATTAAGCAAACAGTGTGTGTATTTTTCAGTAACTTTGCTTTTGTATTCTTATGTTCCTGTGTGAATGTCTTTCAATTTGTCACAAGTTTTGAATGTTCCTAAAAATAGGAAATTGATTTTAATGACCATGACAAAGCTGTATTTCACTGTTTAATCTTACCCAACGTTTATATTGTTTTTCTCAGCTGGAAGAGTTGAGTTCTTCGATGTATCCTTTCAAAGTTTAAGTTTATTTAGATGAAAAAACAACATTCAGGAATTGTTACTTGCATAACTGTTTTTTGACTGTTATTGCTGCATACATATATGACTTAGCTGCTCTTACAGAGTTTTGAAAGTTCCTCAACCATGATTCTCCAGACAAAAGCTAAACCTGGCTGATAACCAAGAGACCCCCCGACCATCCTCCAACATATGAAATGTTGTGGTTCTGATGCCCGCTGCAGAGCTGTTCATATATCTGTTGTAGAGAAACAGCATCTCAACCAGTATTGTTGCATTTGTGAACTTCTTGAACGGGCTTACTTTCACAGTCTTAAATGGTACATAATCCAACATTTTATTACAGTTTTCAACTAATGTCTTACCCATATGAGTTTATGACCAGACTATTTCTGTATCTTTACTAAATATGAATGTTGGATCTTAAATATTGCCTTATAATTGTGCAATACGAGAACATTTGCAATATGCATATCACTATTCACTTTATTTAATAACCATAGTTCTTTTTTAAACTTTTCATACATAAAGATTTTAAAAATTTTAATTGAACACTGTGTTTTGACATTGTTAATAGAAAGGTGTTGGCAAGAGTTTGGGAAGCATGTTGCTTTAAGTAAAGCAAAGGAGTATTTGCTTTAATGCAGTGGTTGAGAGTATTGCAGAGGAACAGGTTTGTGTGACAGACTATTTGGTAAAATCTTTTTTTTTTTTTATAATAGTCTATGCTACAAATGTATTTTATTTAACTATGAAGTGGTTTTTATTCGAATACAGGGTGTCACAAAAGTCTTGGTGTATTTCAGCAGCACGCTGGTTGTGCCTTCGTCAGTGGATGTTCGTGGACATCCACTTTTCGGTTGGTCCGCAACACTTCGTCTTTTTGAATTTGTTAATAATTTTGGCAACATTTTCGTGTGTGATGTGCTCGCCATGTTTCCTGTTAAAGTCCATCACAACCGTGCAAAGGCTTCCCGATCCAGCCATGAGAATGATTTCAATACGTTCTTCTTTTCTCAAAGGCATTCTTAAAGGCTATCTGGAAAATAAATTATTTAAACTAACTTTTGGAAGAAATTTTACTAAAAAGTGTTAATCTCCCCTATGTGTGGAGACTTTTGGGACACCTTGTATAATTGGTTTATTTCCTGGTGGTTTATGTGGTGGTTTAGTTTTCTTGATGCCATCAATAAAGTTCATTTACTTATGACTCTAATGACTCTTATGATTTTTTTATTTTTTTTTTTTATTTTTTTTTATTTTTTTATTTTTTTCCCACCTCAAATTCCCACCCATGGTTATGAAGCTCCGCCCCCAGGATGTACAGTGGCCTGTCAAGTGGTGTCTATAAAATGAATGACAGGAGGCACTCTGGACCAGAAATCAGTTTTTACACATAGACTGTTGCTTTTTTTTCACAATATTTTTTACTCCGTTCCCTTTCTCTATCTTCAATCAGTGCTGTCTTGTGGTAGGGGAAAAAGAGTGACATGTACTGAGTTCACTTTCGATTTTCTAATAATTCAACTGCTCGCTGTCAATTATTCCTTATTTGACATTGTTACATCAGCCGTTTATTTCTTATGGTTCTTTACTGGTTTAAAGGTTACAGGCATATATACTTTTGACCGCTAGGGGTCTCTAGTGGACACTGAAGAAGCCATTTTTCAATTTAGTTGTGCTAGAAAGTTTGAACGCTTCACGAAGCTTCTATCTTAGATAACATCAGATAATATGAAGCCTCATCAGATAACAGTACATTCTGTACTGTAAAACATGTTTTCAATTACAAACAATTTTACAAGCAAAGTGAAAGTTTGCATAGCTCAATGAACAAACAGAAAGAATGCTGTAAATTGACATTTGGATTGAGCCGGTGTTGGTTTTCTGGCTATATGACTGGGATTATAAACCCTTTAACCTTCACTAGAAATAAAAAAACAAATAAACAAACTATAATTCTACTTCTAGTAACATAAACAAAACATATGTACCTTTTCCTGAACATGACATTTATTTTATGAATGACTGAGTTTTGTCAGGAGGTTAACATGTACGGATAAGTAAGGTAAAAATAAATAAATAAATAAATAGGCAATTGATTTTATTAACTTGAAAGTGCATTAAAGTCATGTTTGATTGTTAAACAAGAGGCTTCTGAAGAGCTGCCCTATTTATAATACATATTTCATTACATATTCATTATGAATAAAAAAAATATGAGACATTGTCAATCTCATTAGATGGATCCTTGATTGCAGACATTTGTCATTATTTATTAAAAAGATTTTTTTACAGGTGGTTGACACAAGCACAGAGCCTTGTAGTTCATTATTGAGGCACAAAAAAATGCCACATTTTTGCACTTCCAAGAGATTAAGGCAGGAACCACGTTGTGTACCAAAGGAGGTGATAATACAGTCAGAGCAAACATCATGGGTAGATGTGATGTCTCTCTTGCACTTATGTTCAGGCTTCACTAGTGGAGGAGTGCACAATGAGTACACAACCAATCCTAAGGGGTGTCTTGATAGATTATGCGTGTATGCTATAGAAGATCTCAGTTTAATCAGAAACACAGTTCTTTCTTCCAGTGCATGGCAATCCCGTAAAGATATGTAAGCAGCATGCCATGTGCTAATTATATTTTTGATGATTCATGGACAAGGATCAGCTATCTTTCTCTTGTCCTCCTTGTTTGGACTAATCCCAAAGGCACAATAACCATAAGTGACATTTGCAACATGAAATTCTAGTTCATAAATAATTGTTGTAAAAAATAATTGCGAAAATACGGTTAATGGCCTATTGATGGGATTGTGCTTCTCATACTACAACCTACAACTGTATATAAAATCTTGACAACCTTACAAATAAATGAATTTTAAAGTGGATGGGATGACAGTCTATCACAGGGCACCAGGCATGCATGCGTTCACACACATTCATTCATGCCTTGGGACAACTAAGTGTAGAAGATCCACCTACACAAAAAGAACCTGCAAAACTCCACACAGGTCCTGGTTTGAGCTAAAGACCAAACCAAAGACCCTAGAGCTGTTAGGCAGCAGTGCTACTCGCTACGCAAAATATGAAGCAAAGAACTGAAGTGGTTAAAGTCAGAATCATTCTGACTTGAATGGGAACAAGCGAAAAGGTACGAGTTGTTTCTGAATTCTGCCAAACAATGTGCAGACTGCATTGACCTTCAACGGTGTGTAATAGAAACTGAGGAGCAAGTAAGAAAGCTGGAAAAAAATCAGAAATACAAGTACAACATACCATTGATGGTAAGTTTCCATACGATGTTTAGTCTTTCTTTTCACACAGTATGTTTTTACTCTGCAAATTAGGCAAATTTCTAACCTGTTTGTGCCGTTTTTTGTGTGTGAACTGCTGTGTGATCATTTGCGTATGCATAGTAAGATGATATTATTGCTGTTTTTGTTTAAGATATGGAGTAGATTCTTTTAGGCAAGTTAACAGAAATTAAGAACATGGTCAACAAGCTGTCTGAGGTAGTTATTGTTTTGTTATTTATTTTGCAAGGTCTTGGTTGTGCCAGAAAAGATTTTTTGTATTTTTGTCTGATGTTAAATATATTATCATGTCTGGTGCACTGTCTCACAGTGTAAGCACCTAAGGGGCAGCTGAACAATGACAGCAGGCTCTGTGAAATCAGTTCAAAACACAAAAAAAGTTCGAAACACATTAAAATGGTACATTTTAAAAAAATCTACAATGTATCCCATTGTTTTTAATTCACCCACCCCTCTTTCTCACTTCTTTTATGATCAATAAGATCATTATTATTTTGTACATAAGTACACAGTGGTAGTGCGCTAGTATCACAGTATCACATACTATATGACAAATGTTTGTGGACACCTGACCCTTACACTTAAGTGGCCCTGCCCCAATCTGTTTCCACAAAGTTGGAAGAACACAATTGTATAGAGTATCTTTGTATACTGTAGCATTACAATTTTTCTTCACTGGAACTAAGTGGCCCAAACCTTTTCCAGCATGACAATACCCCTGTGCATGAAGCGAGCTCCATGAAGACATGGTTTGCCAAGGTTGGAGTGGAAGAACTCAAATGGCCTGCATAGAGGCCTGACCTCAACCCCACTGAAAACATTTGGAACAAATCGAAAAGCCGAATACACTCCATGCCATCTTGCTTGACAGCAGTGCCTGACCTCACTAACTCATGTGACTGAATGATCACAAATCCCCACAGCCACGCTCCAAAATCTAGTGGAAAACCTTCTCCGAAGAGTGGCGGTTATTACTACAGCAAATCCTGTTATTGAAATTTGAATCACTGATACGTTGAATAAGTATTCTACAAATAATCAATGTTTTACACATGTAATTGAGATAGAAAGTAAAATCCTAGACATAGACCAATGAAAACGTTTGTCTTAAATGACAAATTTCCAATTAAAAATGGCCTTCAGTTAGTCTTGACAAAAAAAAGATAAGCCATACTTCTTCAGAATTCTGTATGATAAACATTTTTTCCCTTCACATGTATGTAGTCAACACCTTAGTAGCATGTGTTGGTGGTATTTATTTGATTAATGGCAAGAAACTTAGATAAATTGGAAATTCAGAACTATCCCAGTACAGTAGCTATATCTGAATTTACCCTACATTTATTAAACAGACTTTAAACAAACACAAGTATAACGGTTTTATCAGTCTGAAAGCACACTATGGCTGTTTTATCAGTTTCTGCAATAGCTTTGTAAAAAAAAAAATGCCATGGGAGAAAGAGTCGAAAGAGTCGACTCTTATAGGTGAGTCGACACGATTGCTCTGACTCACCAAATTTTAATGAGATTTTCATGAGAGTCATGGCACATATTGCATCTCTAGGCTTCACGCATACTTAATGTATTTTTAAGGGTAAGCTACAGAAGTCTGGAAGCATCTGCTTAAACTTTAAACGATGTAGTTTATTTAGTAGCCTGCTGTAGTGGTTTGGGACACAGCCCGAGTAAAGGACTTCCCAGTCTGATTTTTTGTTATTCTGTTTCTTAGGAAACGGACTTGTAAAGCGCGCGAGGACTCGGAGGTGGTCACCGAACCACCAAGCAAGCAACCACACCAAAAACATTAATTGCATTTAAACCGCAGATCCTTGCTCCTCGTTACAAGCGAATGCACGAGTAAGTGGAAACTCTTGCCGAAATGACTGCTTACAAGTCACGGGGCTGTCCCAGTGTCCAACAAACAGAGCTCAACCAAACAGTGACCTGTTCTGAAGCAGCAGCTACACGCTTTAGTGCCTGGACACCTATTACAAACAAACCTTCCAACCAGCAGGTAAGTTAAATGAGAATTAATAATAATAATAATATAGCTGGATATTAGAGTTAAGATGGTGCACATGACAGGAAAGTGGACAGCTTTTTCAGGAGAGAACGACTCTAATTCTTCACTGGTTTGACCTATGGACGGATGGGCAGCGGAAACATTTGCTTCAGCTGTTGTTAAGAAGATGTTCCAAATCCCAGCTCAAGTAAATCAGTCCAGACTTCTTACGTGTAAGCTATGCTATAAGGACAAAAGGATGTGAACATCTTACCAGCACACCTATATAATATATCCCTGTTGAAAAAAACCCAATAGAAACCATCAAAGAAATTCTTATGGTTTCCACTACAAATACCATTACAAACAATCAGCTAACCATTAAAACCATTACCATTGCAGGTCCTTACTGGTATCCACTAGACATAACATGCCACCAATAGAAGGCAACAAATTACCAGTAGAGACACAAGGGACCATTACAGTTTCTATTAAAACCAATACAATTCCCATTAAAACCATTACAAATTCTATAAGGGTTTCTGTTTGTTTTTTTTCAGCAGGGATGTGAGCCTTCCCCAAAGCTGGACATGCACAATTGTCTAGAATGTCTTTGGGTGTTGTCGCATTCCAGTTTCCATTTACTAGAGCTAAGGGGCCGAGCTCTATCCTGCTCCAGCATGACAATGCCCCTGCGCATAGAGTGAGCTCTTTGGAGTGGAAGAACTCGAGTGGCCTGCACAGAGCCCTGATTTCAACCCCACTGAATACCTTTAGGTTGAATTGGAATGCTGATCGCATGCCAGTCCTTCTCATCTGACATCAGTGAACGAGTATTTTGTTCTCTGAATGGACACAACTCACCACAGCCATGTTCCTAAATGTAGTGGAAAGCCTTCCCAGAAGAGTGAAGGCTGTTATAGACTTTATAGAAACGGGGGACCAACTCCATAATAATGACCTGGAATGGGATATCAAACAAGCGCATATGGGTGTGATGGTCAGGTGTCCATATTCTTTTGACCATATAGTGTGTGTAATTTGCTTCTATGGTGACACTAAATACCAAACATTCACATCTCTCTTTTTTTTAACCTCAGATCCATCGGTGACTACTTTATTAAAGTTGCTCCCATTACAAGACTGGACTTTACCACTGTGCTGCCTCGGGTACTCTCCTTGTACATCCTGTCTTTCCTGAGCCCTATGGACTTGTGTGCTGCAGCTCAGGTCTGCTGGTACTGGAGGTTCCTATCAGAGCAGGTGACTAACTATTATATGTTGCTTTCTAAAACATTTTAAAGTTTCAGTAGATATATTTTTGAGTCTGGGATAAGATATCCTGGCAGTAATAATAATTTATAGTCAGAGCTGTTGAGGTAGGATTTGGTGGGGGTTTTCAGATAATTAAGTCATATTTCACAACAGATACATCTTATTCTATCAGCAAGCCCAAACCTTTGGTATAAACAGTGATCTGGAAGAAGCCAGTGATTAACAGAGAAGACTATACATAAGGGTACCCTAAAACTCACTCTTATCCCCTGCAATGTCTAGTGCAAGCATGCAATGCAGCAGTGCTTTATATGTGCATCTAATTATATAAGTGATCCAAATCCATGATTTCAAATAAAGGGATACAAATGGCTTAAATAAGAGTTCTCTTACTGTATTAAAAAAAAAGCCATTATCAAATGTCACACCGAAGACCAGTACGCTACCATTGCAATTTCCTCTGTACTATTCCTCAGGATTGCCTGTGGGCTCCAAAGTGTATTCGACAGGGTTGGTTCCTCACCTATGGAACATCCGACAATGAATATGGTGCCTGGAAGAAACACTATGTTGCCTGTGCTTGCAACCTGGATTTTTTGTCCCCACGGGAAGCAGCGGACCTCTATGGTACCCTGAACGAAACTTTGCCTGAAGCAGAAGAGGAGGAAGAGAAACGAACAGAATATCTAATCAGGCGAACCATCCACGAGAAGATTGTGGAGCATAAAAGTGAGCTGAAGGCACTTCATATAGTAATAATTTTATACTGAAAGGTAGTACACAGAATGCACTGTTTTTTTGAGCAACGTGCATCATTAATGTCTGTGTGCATAATGATTGTATATATTAAGTAAATTCAAAAGACTAGTTGGTCTTGGTTGCAAACCAAAGCCTTTCTCAACAGAAGCTGATTTGAAGAGCAGGAGGGCATGGCTAACCAACTCAAAAGGAACATATGCAAGCAGTATCAGACAGAAATCCAGCCTGCTGCCTCTGAGTCGGTCTACCAATCTTGTCCAAATAGGGGTAAGATACCACAAGCATATACCACTATACCAAGATCCCACAACCATTTTCATGATCCATGCAGGTGAATGCATTAGATATGTTTATTTTTAAGGATAAGTGCCGATTAGAGAACTTGTTCAGCACGAAGCAGCAGAGACTTCAGCTAAATTCAACCATTGAGACATCATGTGCTACCAGCTCAATGAAAACTTTAGCAATGAGGTCAGTAACAGCATCAGCTCACCCACGAGTCACATTTATGTAGTTTTGTATACTATTTTTTATACTATAGTAGCCATTTTATACTATTGTAAGAACAGATCTCTTGAAATTAATCTTTGGTTAGTGAAATTAAATGATCACAATAGGCTCAGTGCAGGTGTTTTCTTGCAGTTCGCACTTAAAATCATTCATCAGCTCCATCAATCATCCTCCACCCCACCTGCTACTTCTGTCATCCAGACTTCCTGCTTATGAGGTAAAAACAGTGCATGCTTTTTACAGGAATTTTGAATACCATCCACTGGCACAGTGGGCAGAGGGTTGCATTACTGTCTCATAGTAGCTCCAGGGTCCCTGGTTCAATCCTGAGCATGGGTTAATGCTCATGTGGAGTTTTGAAGTTTCTTCAAATGTCCTCTGGGTTGTCTGTTTTATTCCTACCTCCCAAACTCATGCCAATGGGTGGATTGGCTATGCTAAATTAATTGCCTCTTATGTGTGAAAGTGTGCATGCACAGTGCCCTAAGTTACATTCAGGTTGTATTCGCACCTCATGCCTAGTGCTCCTGGGATAGTCTCTGGATCCACCACGACCTGAGCAGGATAAAACAGTTACTCATGATGAATGAATAAATAAATGAATATATTAATATGGTCCTCTATAAAACAGTGACTCTTTTATTTCTTTTTCAGATGGTGCTATGTGGAGCTCTGGTCAATGTGGTGCCATTGTTGTATGACTACAGTGGAATGACTTTAGAGGCTCTTCTCTGTCTGGTTGAGAAAGCTACGAAGGGCAGGGTGATACAGAGTATTGGCATCATAGCTGAGGGAAACACTGAAGAGATTCAGCTTATAGAAGGTGATATATGTCTAGTTCTAATGGATAACAGAGTTATGATGTATAGTTTGTTGTGCAAATCCAGAATACAGGTTTGGTGACTGTAGTGGTTCACCTGCCAAACTGGTCCATTCTGACATACATGCTGTTCCACTGGCTGAATTCATCCTACACAAATACTTTAACTACATGGAGGTCATATGGCTCTCACACTTACATGCCAGACTCAATGTAGTGAATATAAAATTTAATCATAATAGTATGCAGTTGCATTTGCTTGCTATTAAATAGCTGAAGGGCTGTCATGGGAGTATATTAGCTAGCATACTGTGATTAGCTAGTTATACTGTATTTAAAGCATTAAATACATTTAATACTAACATTAAATAACTTTAACAATTAATCATTATATATATTTTTTAAATTCTTGGTTCAGAGAGTGAAACAATATGCTGGGCCTGCATCTGGACCTAGCTTATTGTGGGATAGACAATAAGCTAGTAAGCTCTACACCAAAATTGATTGGGTGCTTAGAGATCCTTTCGTAACTATGACAGTGGCAGGGAACCTCTCTGGAATGGGGGACACTACGGCCACCGTACAGGCACATGCCAAAAATATTAAGTCAAGAAAGGCAAGATACAGGTAACCAAGTAGCTAAAGAAGCTCAAAGGAAACAGGTTTGAAATCACAGACTTGTAACACATAGAAGTATATGCTGTAGGTATAAATAATAAGTACAGATGAATACTAAAGGGACAAATAATGCCTTTAATAATATAGGAGAGCTGGAGTAGGAGGAAACAGGAAGTGGACTAGGAAGCCTATGTGACAACAATGTTAGCTGTAGGATCAATATTAGCTATTTCATACTGTATACATGTAAGCTGAACAAGTAATGACGTTCTCATATTACAGTCGTTTCACCTTGCAATTGTCCTTTATCTTTACAGACATTTTCCTCTTGACTTTCTGTATAGTATTGTTGTGGATTTGTTGTTGTATAGTTAACTGTTTAACTAACAATTAACCGAGAATAAACCTGATTTATATTTTCATCATTTCTCACAGGCATGAGCATCACAGAGAAGAGCATCTTAAATCCCGACGTGAGGGCGTTTTGGGAAAAGCTCTGTGGCTGGGTGGTACCTGCGTCAGAAGCAGGGTCTCTCAACATTTTTGTGCCTCTGGCTGCTTCTGGTCAGTCTTTAATGCAGATTTCTGGCAGTGTTTTGCAAGCCCCATGCACAGTTTTAGTGTTTGCCATGAATTGTAGAATATTAGCTGAAAATGGCTCTTTTCAGTTGCAGGAATGGCATTAATAAACAAATTGTCCATTCTGACTGGTTTGAGCGTCAGGGCACCCACAGGAATCTGCACCGGCTCCTACCAGCACAGTGAGTAACAACCTGAAACAAGCGGAGGACCATGTAAAGCTGCTTCAATACAACAGATCTTTCCTGTTTCATTTATAATCCCACTGTCCGGCGCCACACAGAAGAGGATGGGTTCCCTTTTGAATCTGGTTCCTCTCAAGGTCCTTCCTCATGTCATGTCAGGGAGCTTTTCCTTTTCCACTGTTGCTTCTGTCTTGCTCGTTAGAGATCTAAATCTGCATCCGGATTTCTGTAATTCTGCATTGTGAGAATGTCTAATGTTAAAAGTACTGCACGAATTAAATAGAATTCAACTGAGTGGAATAATAATTCATTAGTGTATATCGAATCCTTATAAATTAGTTATACATGCTATGTTTAATGGACTTTAAAATGCAGGCTTAAAATCTTTTTCATATCTGTGCCAGTTCTGAGTGAGTGGTTAGGGAATGGTGACTTCCCTCCACTGCTGTACTTGAATGAAGGACCCTTGGTTTCATGGTGCAGGCAGTCAGAATGGATAGAGCAGTCACTGCAGGTCCTAAGGAAACAACTAGAACCGCAACTGCGGCTCCTGAGTTATGAGACAAGAGGCCGTACACTTGGTAAGTCAAGATGAATGCGATCTGCAAGAGCTGAATAAGGGGTTAACCCCTAATTAAACCATGAGAAACAACCTGCTGAGCATCAGTACAGTGTTTCATCCCATAGCTAATCTCATTAAATGACTTTGTAAAGCATATTTATTGATGGTTTATCAATGTTTTGGTCCGACAGGTCTGTTCCTTTGGGATCACATAAACTTGCCTTTTGTAAAGCTTAAATCAGAAGTTATGCAAGTTGTAATCGAAGGTCTTGTGGCACTTATGAAAGAAACAAAAGTAAGTAAAGAGACTGTACAGTATACAGAGTATATTTTCAATTCTCTCTTGACTTATGAACATTTTAACGTCTTTATGAACCATTTATCTGATGTGCTGTTTATATTATTTTGTAGGATAATCCACTGGAGTTCCTGGGGAAATTCCTACTGAGGAAATGTGTGGACGGCACTGTGAAAAAATCTGAGATTTTAACGGAGAGCGCATCTTACAGCTCTAACCAAAAGGTCGCAGAGGTATGTGTCGGTCCAAATGTTTTGACATTTTCTACTGTATGTGGTTCTGAAAATGACTTGCATTATGAAAATGAAACGTTTCTTTTATGCATGTATCAAAAATGAAAAATGGATAAAACTGCATTCCAGTTCCCCTGAAGCTACCACTAACATGTCTAAAAGCAACTGCTGTCTATTGATTTAATTATCATTTTATTTAAATAAGCAATAAATAAAATATAGATGAAAATATATATGACCATTTACAATCTGAAAACAAGTAACCATTTTGCTCATAAGAATTACTTGTCAGTCTCTCTAGCCTCTTCCCCTGAGGTAAAAAGTCAAATGACACATTTAAGGAACAGGAGGCTGTTGACTTAATTGATTGATTACTGTTGGTTCTTACAGCAGTGCTGATTAATTCGGAGTTTTATTCTGTTGGCTAAATTTCCCTTTTTTAATTTATTAGCATTCAAACTTTGTCCATAATTTGACACCTTTACAAACTGAATCCATTAGGCTTATGTCCATTTCACAATGGCACATATCCAAAAACCTGATCAAAGCATGACCACCACATATAAAGGGAAGCGTGTACACTTAATGGCAACATTTATAGGAACACCTGTACACTTGTTTATTCATGCAGTTATCCAATCAGCCAATCATGTGGTAGCAGCACGATGCATGTGGTTGCAGGATGCATGTGCAGGTTAAGAGCTTTTGTTAATGTTCACATCAAACATAAGAATGGGGGGAAAATGTGATCCCATAGGGGATCGTTGATCATAGGGTTTACACAGTATGTATGAATGAGCAGGGGTACAGGTGTTCCTTTTAATGTGGCCAACGAGTGTGCATTTTACATCCACATTTTAGTGTTTCTATATTCTCTGTTCATTTAGAGTTTGTTAGGTGAAGCAGACCGGCGCAGTGGTGCGTTTATGGAGCTGTTGAACAGCGAGAAAGCTTACGTGCGTCTGCTACAGGCTATACACAGCGTGTACTACATTCCACTACGAGCAGCTCTGGACTCCAACCGAGCAATAATTAGCTCTGCCAATCTTGTGATGCTCTTTAATCCCATGCTGGACATCCTGGAAGCCAATAAGTAAAAAAACAAAAACAAAAAAACACCATTGTAATTTGCAAGTGTACTGTACATTGTCTGGTACTTACTTTGTTTATAGGGCATTTCAGTTAACTTATTCAGATGTCAGGGTTTTAAAAATAAATGCCAGTAAGGACAGAATTTTAGCATTTAGAACCTGAGGAAATATTAAGAACATGACTTGAAAGCTGTAAGTGAAAATATGAGGCTGTACATTAAAAAAAAAAAAAAAAGACGAGCATTGAATATTAGCAGTTATATTAGTGGTTAGTTATTAGTTACCTGGTAACTGTAAATGAATGGTATTATCATTCTGAGAAAGTGATCATAGCATGTCGTATCTACATGTATATGCAAAACATTTTTACGCATGTATGTTTTTAGATAGATTAAATGTTGTCTCTCCTTTAATCCTTTTTTCTTATGTGTGGATGCTAGAGTTTTTCTGCAGGACCTTACAGAGAGGTCGGAGGAATGGAGTCCTCTGCAGTGTGTGGGCGACGTGTTTGTCCGATTCTGTGCCAAGCTACGGGCTTACACCAATTTCTTCAACAACTATCACAATGCTATCAGGACCATAGATAAGGTAGGAAAGTGTTTTGTGACCCTGGTTGAATAAAAACATCTTGGTCATTAAAGCAAATTTGCCTTGAATGTCCTTTTCATTATGACCTGGGTTAGTGATAAAAGTGAAAAAACAAGGCTATATATTTAAAAAGGCCAGCCCAACCTCAAGACCAAATACAAAACCAGAATACCTTCATGATAATCTACTTAAACTGTGTACCAGAGAGAGATATAAAGAGAGAGGAAACACACAGAATGCAACACACATTTGACTATTAAAAGTAAATTGCTTAATAAACCAAAAAAAACATGTTCATAACATCTAAAATAAATATTTAGGTGGCTTATGCAATTCTCTTCCAACAAGAACAAGCCACTCCCTTTTTTACTTTCCAATATGACATGAATCTTAAATTTTTCTAATGATTTCTAATGTAAGCAACCACCAGCTTCAGTTGTGTATCATATCTGGCTAACTATCACTTCTTGCTTTGCAGTGCAAAGAGATGCTTCCTGTATTTCGAGCCTTTATAAAGAGACACAATAAGACCCTTGCTACTAGGATGTTAAGGTAATGCTGAAATTAGTCTAAGTTTGGAACCGAAACGCCCTCAATTAACATGTGTTCATATTCTGCATCCAGTCTCCAGGAGCTGTTTCTAAGTCCTTCCACAAGGGTAGAGGAGTATGTGATTTTGCTCCAGTCTTTGATGCTACACACCCCACCCGAACACGCTGATCACACACACATATTGTCTGCCTTAAACACGTTATGGAATTATAGGAACTTTATCCACAAGGTAACCCATCTATATACTTTCACAGCTTTCTTTCAAACACTTCATTTGACATATGTGTGAAATACATATTACATACATATACATATTAAAGGAAAAATGCACACTGAAGGACTAGCATATTAATCATTATATTTATCAAATTATCTTCAATGAGAGAGAGAAAGAAGATTTGTTTTATAATAAAATCCCTGAGTTGATTTGTTCGGTTTAAAATGATTTCATTGACATGTTGGTCTATTTTCACTTTGGTTAACGGTTTCCTACATTACCCACAATGAAGTTCAACTGCTCGCTGATAGTGGTGCAGGGGGATTTAGTCGTTGGTTCATCTCGACCTTAAGAGAGTGATGCAGCAGCACTTTATTCCTTTAGTCTGTCCAGCTCCGTCATCTCTTCCTCATCTGTACAATTTGCTGAAACAGATCAGCTTCCAAAGCTTTAAAGATGGCATCAACACCATCGTGGATCGCTACATAGCCGTAAGCCAAGTAACACAACTGCTTTGTATAGCTGCATTGCATTCTGGAAGTTTGCGTCCAGCTTTTGCTGTCTTCACTCCTACGTTAGATTTCTCAGTAATATGACATTGCCGGAAAAGGGTGAGTGACCAATTAACCAACAAATCAGCACATGAATTGCCAAGCACATCATTAATATTTCACCTAAACATGTTTAATATGTTTCAGGGTGGATTTTTCCTTTGAGTACATAAATAAACTAAAAAAATAACACCCTTTGAATTAAATGTATAAAATCTTTTACTGCTCCTGTGCCAGTTGAAAAAAAGTTTAAACCAGGAAGAGAAAATGCTGGAAGTGCAGAAGATCATTCAGAGCTGCCCAGTGAGTTGCACTATTATAATTATTCATGAAGGGGATCAGGTTCTACTGGATTAATAAAGGTCATGCGCATTTCAGATTGTTCTGTAAACAACACGTGTATTCAAAGAGCACATGACAATCATGCTTTGACACAAATATGCTGAAATACAACTATTGACCGATTTTGTTAGAATCTACAAGAGGGAGGCCGATATCTGATCACCGTGCAGGACGTGGCATTACTGAGTTGCCTTAATGAAGACATTGCTCCATCACTCAGGTACAACTGCCAGCTTCCTTACACAGATCAGGTAACAGACAACACTCTCGAGGCACACCAGTGTTGATTTCAAACCGTCTTCTCTTCTCTAGTACACAGCAAACTCCCAAGAAGCAACATAGCAACCTTATAAGTATGTTTAAAAGGTGAAATCTCTCCTTGTCAGGATGTACGAGTGTGTTAAGGAGCTGGGACTGTTTCTGTTTAACGATGTTGTGGTGCTGACTGAGAAAAGAGAGACTCATGTGCCATTCTGTCTGGCAGTGAACACATCTCACACATTCCTGGCCTCTGTAAGCTTGCACAGCCTCAGTGTCTCGGACATAGTGGACACAAAGTGTGAGTATAATCGGGATGTAACCGAATACAGATACGTTATTCAGATATTAACTTGTATGTTTATTGTTTTTGCTAGTTTTGAAATTATTGCTCTCCATGTTGTTAAAAGAACAATCATACAGGCATTATGATGAACTGCTGCTTGAAGGACACCATTTTGATCAGCAGAAGCACCATGTCCCAGCTTTGTCATCATTTCAGATCCATGAAACATAGTTAGTTGTTAGTCAGTCACATTAGATAGAAGATGGAAATCTTGCCAGAAAGTTCCACAGAACATCTGACTCAGGAGTTGAATAAAGTTATGTTCTACAAACTGCTATTTATTGTTGTGAATGGAAAAAGCCCTCATTTTTTCCAGATCTTGTAATAAGCCCCGATTATAAGTCGCTTTATTTATTTCTGGATAATTTTTCCTCCCCAGACATGCAGAATTCTTTCCTCCTGGAGAGCCCAAATCGCCAGTGGATGTGTGCCACAGACAGAGAGGAGGATAAGATCAGGTGGCTTTGTGCTTTATGCAGTGCTATAAATGCAGCTAAACACAATTAAAGCAGCTGTAGAACTATAATGTTCATCTAGGTGAGAACATCCATCATGGAAATATTCCCAGCATGAAGCAAAAGCAGTAGTCAGTGGTGCCAACATGGATTCAGTGGCTTTAACAGATAAATAGTCTGTTGGGTTCAAGACAAATTGAAACTTAATGTTTTTGTGTTGTTTAAATGTTCTTACATACAAAAAAAGCTGTGCAGTTGAGATGACATGATTTACAGGTGCATCTCAAACAATTAGAATATCATGGAAAAGTTCATTTTTTCCCCCCATAATTTAATTCAAAAAGTGGAACTTTCATATATTCTAGATTCATTACACAAAGTGAAACATTTCAAGCCTTTTACACGATATTAACATTTTTTGAGCTGCTCCTGTATTTCAACACAGAGGATGTATACTGATTATCACTAAACAGTAAGATTTATTTACATATAGACAGTTGTCCATAAATTACAAAATCACAGTTTGGACCTTTTAACCATTAAATGTAATCATAATAAATAAATGACAAACATTAAAGTACAACAAATTTAAATTGTTTGACAGCATTTCTTCAGAGGAACACATAAAATGGAAACAATTATAACAGTTCAATAACGTACACACACAAACATTTTTTAAAGGAATGCTGTTGAGAAATCTGTTGTACAATAGTTGCAGTTGGTCAACGTCATTTTGTTAATATTAATGTAAACAGTATAAGGAAAGAACTACTGTAGTTACTGTAGGTACGACACTGGGAATACTGTAGATCTGGGCTACAGAATTGGGATAAAAATAACATTTTGTTGTATTTTGTGTTTCAACTGGAACTGAAATAGCCTTCATTATATGTCATGAATCTACACAAGTCCATAATATTGAGGTGCGCAGAAAATCAATATAGTTTGCAAAGTTTTTACAAATAAAAAAAAGTTGTGATTGCATAAGTAAACGATCGGCACTTATATAGCGCCTTTTAACCTTACATTTTTTCTCATTCTTCACACACACACACACACACACACACACACACACACACACACACACTCATACACCAATGGCAGCAAAGCTACCATGCAACGCGCTTGCCTGCCATCAGGAGCAGCTTGGGGTTCAGTGTCTTGCCCAAGGACAGTTCGGCCTGTGGATTTATGTGGGCCGGGGATTGAACCGCCAACCCTGTGATTAGTGGACAACCCAGTCTACCACCTGAGCCACAGCCGCCCCCAAAGTGTACATAAGTATTCACCCCTGTTGCTGTGAAACCCTTAAATTAGTTCTAGTGCAACCAGTTGCCACCAAAAGTTAAATAACTAAGGCATTCACCTGTGTACAAGTAAAGTGAAGCCACATAATCGCAATATAAATTCACCTGTTTCTAGAAGGCCCCAGAGTCTGTTAGAGAACATACGTAAACGAACAGTATCATGAAGTCCAAATAGCCATCAAGACAAAGTTCTGGAAAAGTATTGATCAGGATTTTGGTCAAATACAAATTACAAACACTGACCATTAAAGTCCATTATTAAAAATGGAAATAATATGACACTACTAAATACAAGGCAGTGTAGTTCACTATAATTAATCATTTGTTATGGTTTGAGGCATTACGTTTTTGTGAAAATGCATTCAACAATTTTATAGCTTGTTGTTACAGTACTCCATTTTACTCCAGCCTCCTACTAAACTGCAGGTAGGAAGATTGTTGATTGGATTTGCACATTTCTATGTATTGCCCTTTGAGATAGCCTTCTACTGCACTGGATTACTTTAGAGCTCAACACAACACAACCCTAATAATGAAAATCGGCAGTATTTTTCCTTCCAGAATAATTCAAACAAACATTCAATAGCATTTCAGAATATATTGCTTTCTTCATGTTGGTTATTTTTAATGCATAGTTCTGAATCTCGCAGTGCAGAAGCCACTAGTAAACAAAGCAGCACAGAACTTTGCCCCTAGCCTTCCATCTCACCCTCTTTTTTATTAAAAAAAAAAAAAAAGCACAGTTTAAGCCAATCTGCATACACTGTGGTGTTTGTGTAACCATTTTAACTTCTTTGAAAGCCTATTAATAACTGTTTAAATAATGAATCAGTGATGTGTGTGAGGAGTTTAGTGCTCAAGCTTTGTGAGACTAGGTGTGTCTCTAATAAATCTAACTGGTGTAGTAGACTCTGTAATACACAACCTTTGACCTCCAGAGCGAATAGGAGTTGTCAAATCTGAGCAAGTAAACTCCTTGGCTTGGGTAGCGGTGACTGCCTGCGTACACGTTCTCATGGCTGTCCTGCCGAAAGAGTGGAACCACCTCGCTAACCCGAGGGACTACGTTTCTGGATTTCGTCTCGGACTTTCGATTCACCTCTTCAGCTTGACCTGCATTGAAAGAATCATGTGGTAGATTTGAGATTATTTCTGCTTGGAAAAAAATAATGATAAATACAACCCCAATTCCCAAAAATTGGGGATGCTGTGTAAAATGTAAATAAAAACAATGCAATTATTTGCAAATCTCATAAACCCATGTGTTATTCACAATACATTTCAAAATGTTCAAACTGAGGAAATGTACCATTTTAAGAAAAAAGTAATTTTGAATTTGACGGCTGCAACATGTGTCAAAAGTTGGACAGGGCAACAAAAGGCTGGAGAAGTAAGTGTTACTAAAAAGAAACGGTCAATAATAAAATTGTGTTTATTGTTTAGCCTTTTGATCTTTTGTTAACAAAATGCACAAATATACTTTGCTCTCATGGATATCAAACAATTGCAACAAAACAGGTATATTAAAAATATCTTTGTTAAATATGGGTGTGCAGCAATTATTGGCACCCTTTTAGTTAATACTTCCATTTGAAAAGATAACAGCTCTGTCTTCTCCTATATTGCCTGATGAGGTTGGAGAATACGAGAGTATTTATTGCCAAAAAGCTCTATTTTGGTTTCATATGACCATAGAACCCGATCCCATTTGACGTTCCAGTAGTGTATGGCAAAATGAAGATGCTTGAGTTTGTTTTTGGATGAGAGCAATTCTTCTCCAGAAATTCTCCAGCTGTGATCCTTGGAAATTTTTTGGCCACTCGAACCATCCTCTTCACAGTGCATCGAGACGATATAGACACTCGTCCAATTCCAGGTTGATTCATAACATTTCCGGTTTACTGGAACTTCTTAATTATTGCCCTTATGGTGGAAATGGGCATTTTCAATGCTTGTGCTATTTTCTTATAGCTACTTCCCATGTTGTGAAGCTCAACAACCTTTTGCCGCACATCACAGCTATATTCATTGGTCTTACCCATTGTTATGAATAACTAAGGGAATTTGGCCTATGTGTTACCTCATATTTATACCCCTGTGAAACAGGAAGTCATGGTTGAACAATTTCCTGTTCCTAGTCCCCCAGGTGTACTAAAACAATGTAAAATATCAATGGGATTATATTTCATATATATTTTTCTCATATGAAGTCATACGGGTGCCAATAATTGTTGCACACCTATATTTAACAGTTTTTTTTTTTTTTTTTGGATAAACCTGTGTTGTGTTTGCAATTCTTTGATATCCATGAGAGCACAGTATTTTTGTGAATTTTTAAGCAAATACATAGCAAGTTAACTAGCATGGATAGTAGGGCTGCACAATTAATCAAATATTGATCTCGATAACGATTTTGACTGCCCACGTTTACATGAACATGATCAACTACGATACTGACGTTTAAAGTTCGTCCTCTGCTCATGGAAAACTCCGTTGTATATCAAATCAAGTGCTTCCTAAACTCACAGCCAGTCAACATATAGCGGCGCAGGGATGACATCATTTTGTAATGCCAAAACTCGGAAACGGGTTAGCATTTTAGCGCTCACGCTGCCAGTTTCGCTTCGGGTTTCAGAGCGCGCAGGGCGAGGGGAAAATCATGACACTAACAAGTTGATAAAAAGCACTACAGACGTTGTCGGGGACATTAAACATCATCACACCGAACAGGAAAAGTCTTTGCAGATAAACTGGTTCAGGTATGCTGTGCACAATTCCAAAAAAAAAACGTGGATGAAGATTCATCCACAGAGTAAATCCGTATTATGTAAAATGTTTTAAATCAAGTTTGGAAAAGTTGTCGGAAGCTTGGTGATGGTGACGTTGAAGTCGAGCGACCGCGGTGTAGTTCGTTTATAGCATACGGTTAGGTTTTTATTACTGGCGTTTGTATTTAGACAACAAACGTCAAAAAAGTGGTGTTCATTTGTGAAATTTATCTTGATGAACAAAACGTGTTAGTATTGTAAACTTTTGTTGAACACAGAGCTTATTTTTTGCAATAATCCAAAAGCTTAATGGAAAATCCTATTGTTTTTGTCGAGGGAACCAGTGTGATGCTAACTTCTGGGTTCTGGTACAAAATGACGTCATCCCTGCGCCACTCTATTGGGTGATTTGGCTGCGTCTCTCCTCCTGTAAACACCGTTATTGCCTTTTCTGCATACGTCTGAATTGTTTTCATTTGGCTGCATATTGTTATATTTGGTGCATATTTTCATTTGGTTGATGGCATTTTAATTTTTACTTACTCTATATTTTGGGTACAATTTTATTTATATTTTGCTTCTACGAGATGATGCACTTTAAGGATCAGTCTAATTTGATGC
>JANDJT010000228.1:6747857-6762618 GCA_024331685.1 Stegophilus panzeri | reverse complement strand
ATATACAGTGCCTTGCATAAGTAATCACCCCTGGAATGGAAAGTGCCTTAATTTGTATTATATTATTGATTGTGTTGTTTTACTTATAAACAAAAAACATGAGATTTTTTGCCAACAGAAGTCACATAATTAGTTGAATGGAGTCAACCTGTGTGCAACTAAATGTCACATGATCTCAATATAAATACACCTGTTTCAGGAAATCCTCAGAGTTTGTTATACCCAAACAAACATCACGAAGACAAAGGAGATATCAAAACAAGGACGGAACAATTTCTAGAAATGATCAGTCTTAGTTATAAAAAAATCCCAAGTGCTGAACAACCAGCAGAGCACTTTTAAATCTATTATTTACAACATGGAAAGAATATAGGACAACTGTGACCTACAGGAGGTTCTCCATCAAAGGTCAGGAGGGCATTAGTCAAAGAAGCAACCAAAAGACCAAAGATAATGAAGGAGCTGGAGAGATCCACAGCTGAGACGGGAGAATCGGCTCATAGGACATCTAAAGCTTTGATACTCCACAAAGCTGGGCTGTATGGAACAGTGGCAATTTTAAACAAATCCCCTGCTGAGTTTGCCAAAAGGCATGCATGCTGGATGCTCATCTAGAAACATGTGGAACAAATGATTGTGAGACTGTGCACAAAGCTTGATGTTTCACAGGAAACCAAACACCCTGGGATTATTCTGAGAACACCATCCCCACAGTAGAACATGGTGGTGGTACTATCATGGTGTGGGGATGAGCAGAGACTAGGAAACTGGTCAGGGCTGAGAAAAAGATGAATGAATTCCGATAAATACCTGTTCCAGTCTGCAAGAGATGTGAGGCCAGGAAGAAGGTTAACTTTAAAACAGGACAACGACCCTACACACACTGCCACAGCTACACTGGAGTGGTTCAAAACTAAGAACTTCTTATTTTTTGTTTAATTAAACTTTGTGTAACATTCAAATGTTAGACATATTGAGTAAATAAAAATGTAAAAATCCCAATTAAGTTCATTTCAATGGCAGGTTGTAACACTACTAAATATAAGGCACTGTACAAAGTGAAAAAAAGATGACAACCTGGTTGAGGAAGACTGCAGTGAAGCTGATGCCAAACTTTGTGGGAATGATGGACAACCCTCTTTTGGTCCAGCGATTCTGTCTGCATCACAACAACAGTAGCACCACTTACATTCTTCAATCCCTTCCCCTTTCTAATGTATTTCATGAAATACAGTTTGGGATTACTAGATGAAACAATTTTTTCTCTCATATTATAAATGTCTTGTAGCCACCCACTTATTATATTGCTCCACCTTGGCTTTCCATTGGTGGAAGTCTGAGATGGTCATGCACTCCTCCCAGCAGCGATGTATGGTAAACTGGTCCAGACACTGTGTAAAGGGGGTGTAGTCTCCCTGCTTATACAGATTCATCATCCTCACCTGCAAGTTCAAGGAGATGCAATAAAAAATTTGGCAGAGGTGAAACAAAAATGAGTTGCAGGATTTTAATAGTGCAGGTGACAACATATAGCAATATATATTACTGAAATCTACAATTACTGAAAGTAATTGATATAATTAATAATACTTCACATGGGTAAATGTTTCCAATATAAAGGTAACTTGTGTTTTGTATGTGGTTGTTATACTACAGTGCTACATGCTTTATGAAGCAGTAGAATCTCAAAGCTTTAAGCACACATTAACTGATTTCTTTAAAAGTCTGATATCCCAAACTAAACCTGTTCAGGAGGGAGGTCACAATACAGAGCCACATCACTTATCCAACTCTCTGCTACCATCATTCCCTGAGGCCCACCAAAGCCCCGAAATGCAGTGTTGGAAGGCAGATTGGTTTTACATATGTAGCCAGTCCCACGAATGTGAGGGATGTTATAGCAGTTGTCCATATGGAAGAGAGCACGTTCCATTATCTAAAGGAACGCAAAACATATGCTGTTATGCTAGAACTTGCTAGAAGGTAATTACAAATGCAAATATGGATTGAATAATGAAATAGGTGGATATATAACTGAGCATAAATGTCATGCTTCTGCTACTCACAGACAAGGAAAGGTCCATGGAATTTCCTGCGTTGCTGAAGTAGGTCACATCAAGAGCCATAACTTTTCCATTCTTCTTAAATCCAACCTTCACAAATCATAACAGAAAATATTGTGGGATTGTTGAGTAGTTTTTTAAAATTATTTATCAAATACACTGTAACACAATAGTCATGACACTCTCTCATCATTGATGATCAACAATGTCAGCAAAGACAGCTCTGAGTAAATTATATTCATTTAAAATTCTTACCTTGTAATGTCCAAAGAATGGGTGCCGACCTCCAGTTACCAGCATGTCCTCATCGCGGTCCAACATGCAACGGACTGGTGTCTTGACTCTACAGAAGGTACATTGAAACTACTCAAGTAGGTATTTCAGAGTACTAATGACAAAAAACCCCCAAATATTTCCAAAACTGTTTTCTTACTTCTGAGCAGCAACAGACACAACTGTTGAGAGAATGGTGCTGCGGCACTCTTTTCCTCCGAATCCGCCTCCCATTCTTTTAACTCGACAAACAATACGACTGGCTGGCACTCCTAATACTTTGGCCACAAGCATCTAAAACCAAATAATAAAAATTACCATTCTGAAAAATGTCCAAACAGTTTCAGTATCCCGGTTCAATCCTGAGCTCAGGGTTCTGTCTGTGTGGAGTTTTGAATGTTCAACCCACGTTTGCATGGATTGCCTCCAGGTTCTCTGGCTTCCCAAAAACATGCAGGTAGATGGACTTGCTATGTTAAATTGACCCCTAGGTGTGAATGTATGTGTGGATGGTGCTGTGTGATACATTGGTGCCCTATCCTGCATGTATTCCCACCTCACATCCAGTGATCTCAAGATAGGCCACTGTAACCCTCACAAGGATAAAGTAGTTAGTGAGGAAGAGAGTTAAATAGCTACTCTAGAAAAGACGCAATGACCTAAACTACAGTGTTTTGATGGAGGAACAGTGAGCAAGCCAGTCACAGAAATCCTGAAGGTGCAGGTTGGATTTGATGGAAGAAGAAATTTTGTAATGTTTTATGGAGAGACAGTAAACACTGCAAAGTGAGGATGTGGTGCCCTGATCAAGAATTCAGGAGAAACAGAGCATCTCAATTTTGACCAATTTAGACTACATGGAGAGACTTACCACTGATACCAGACATACTTAATTTGTTCACATTTATTTTAACTAACTCTCAGTGATATGAGAAAACATGTAGGAAAAAAGAAACGGAATACATCCCAAACATTCAAAACACTTTATGTATATACAGTGAATGACCTGTACAAGTTATGTATCCTACAGTGAATAATGAAATATATCAACTACAATTCAGTTTTTCATTACTTGTGTTTTGGTGGCTGCCTGCGTGGACACAAACAGCTCCATTTCACCATCCTCTCCTCGAGGGACAGCCAGTGTGCAGTTTGTCTCCAAGTAAAAATGTTCCTGTCCCCCTATATGTATTTCACCTGAGAATACAGACTCAAAACATTATTCAAAATGCACCTAATGCAATCATAGAGGGTTAGCAGAATCTTGTAATGTAAAAAAAAAAAAAAAAAAAAAAGCTAAATATTTAAGGCTACTTAAGATTTTTTTTTTTATTTCAATTTATTCAGTCTTTAAATAAAACTATATCAATAGTACTGAGTTAATGAACTTCCTGAAATGTTTAAATGCTATAATACCTTGTAGGATGTTATCAGACTCTTGAAAGCCTTGCACCAGATCTCCTCTCTCTATAGTTCTCACTGGCTGGTAGAATGACTGATTGTCAATGGCATCCTGTACAAGAGAAGATTAATGCAAAAGCCTAGTAATTACCACTTGCATTGCTTTAAATCTGCATGGGAAACTTGGTGTCCCTTAAAGATGCAGAAATTACATTTTGAATAGTTGGATATTTAATATTACTCATCACTAATTACTAATTACATCACTAATCACACTCTTACATGAATTTTGAAATGAAGGAAAAAAAAAACAGCTGAGTTTTTCTGTGCACTTGGATTGCATTTGTAAATGTTCAACAGATTTATCTTGGGTCACTCTATTCAACATCAACCATTACCTAATATCTTTTAAAAGGACACAAAATCCACACAGATCTTTTGCGCCTGGGAATGCCTACAGGTGCAACGGAGAAAGGTTGAACAATTTCTTTATGAGCTGGCATGTATGACAGGTATTTGACAATTGTCCAATAACTATGTGCCTTCACTGCTACATCCCAGCTTGATTGGAAGCTGAGGGTCATGTTCGATCACACACTTGCAGCATAATCTACAGATCAGTTTTGTAATTAATTGGTTGCAATAATTTATGAGTCAGGAACAAAGCCAATCACCAAGTACTATACTACTAACTAAAAATAGCTAAAAGGTGGCCCTGTTATCTTGTCTGGGCCCTAGGCATTTGTTGATGTGACCTGATGAACAAACTGACTAACTGAACAGCAGTGCTTAAATCACTTGACAAGACTTCATGCCCATATGACAGAACAAGAGGTTTAAATGTATATATTTGTATATTAAATTATGTATATTTACATGACAAACTACTGATTCTTTTCTATTTATCCATGCTTCCTCAGTGTCAGAAAGCACCTGGTCACCTCTGGTAGGTAAACCGATACATATTAATAAATCTAATGAAGCTTTACCTTTAGTGCATGTTTTTAACCCATTTCTGTGAATAACCTGAATAGCCCTATTATGCAATGGTGACTTCAGATACCGTGTCAACACTTCTGAACACACCTCTGGCACTGACTGAAAAACAGCATGAAGCAAAAGGATATTCAGACCCTGTCTGATGGAGGTGAATGATTGTATGAAACCCCCTTCTGACAGATAATTGAGAAAACGATAAAATCTCTGCTTTATGGCAGATAAAATGTACATAATAAACGAGCTTCTTTTTCCATCTATCATTCCCAAACTCACAGGTAACCTATAAGGTTATACCAGCTAACAGTCATCATTCAGGATGACAGGATGAATATGCAATGTATAATGCGATACTCACTTGCAATACGCAAGCTGAATCTTGCTTAAAAATCTGAACCTTCCAGTATTACCGAAACTTTTGCTGGGAAGTTTGTAAGGTGTGTGGGTGTGGGTGTACATTGTTATTTTAATATGCCTATATTGTGAAATGTTTCAAACTTAAAATTTTGGGCAATATGTCCTGTTTAGGAACAACTTCAGATTTGTATTAACATTTATTGGTTATTAGTCTACTGAGACTGAAATCACTTAATCAGAAACAACACTTTATAAAACCAACTTTACAGAATCTATTATTCTATCTGTGACTCTATCTATGTCAGGTTAAAAAAAACAACCCTCCCTCTTTGTAATTGTTGCTGAATTTTGATAATGTACTATAGTGTCTGACATTTTGAGCTGTAAATATAGCTTTGATGCCCCATCTCTCTCTCTCTCTCTCTCTCCCTTCACAGCATATTCACTTGATGATGATTGGCGCTGAGACTCCAGCTGTGACACTGAAGACACTAGCATTTCCTTACCCCATCACTCATAGCACTTTCAAATGCATATTCATCATAAATTAAATTTCTTCCCCGTACTTAACAGTTCACTGATGTCTATTAGTATTGTGTCCACGCTACTCTAACCATATAGTGTGTTCTGGTTTGCTCACTTTATGGAGACACTTGGTAGAACAAAGCACTTACACTGAACTTTTTGCTGACTTTATGATATTACATTTAGATCACATGCAAGCATAAACGTATTTAGGGACAGCATAACATGACCTTGATCCACAACGGTGAGGGTTTTGCAGGGTTTATACATAGATATGATATGCCTTCACACCTGAATGGTGACAATCACAGGTTGACATTCCTCATATGAGATCCTCACAGCTTTGGCTGCCCTCTGAGCATGGACTTGTGTGTCTGCTACAATGGCTCCCACTATGTGACCAACACATGTGACCTGGAAAAGCGAGAAACAGGCACCTTGTCACTGTTACAATTCATGGGTATTAAGGTGCACCTATTATGCTTTTTCAGATATTACCTTTTATATGGTGTGTTATATAACTGTTTGTGAATGTAAAGAAATTTCAAAAATCAAAAGCACACGACAAATGGAGTTATTGACTCTCAAAAGAAAGAACTGGTTCTGAACACCTGAAATGAGTTGTTAGAAATTCCAGACTTACTTCCTGTATTAACCTACATACGTTGGTAACAAAAACCTGCCTCTGGTCTTCATTGGCTGCTTGCGAACAGCGTGTACTTTGACCCGCCCTCGAACACTACATTTGAGGTTGTGTCCTGAAAGAGTTAAGTTCATGTATAGAAAACACTGGTTTCTGAGCTGCAAAAGCAAAACCACTTTGCATGGACTCCCTAAGGATGAGGATGTAAAGCATCAGTGGTTAAAATTCATTTTAAATGATATCACAGCAGTTCAACTCCGACCTTCCTTTGCGTTCCACTCATTTCACTGATGACTGCTTCTCAAATAAAAAGTCAATGTGGGATTTGTGAAACGATTATTCATTAAAAATGGGGCCATACCCACTTTATTTGGACCATCTTGCACCTCTGGATCACAACCTGTAAGTACAATTCATTATTTATGCATACATTTTCTACAGAGTATTCCAAATGCGTAGTTTTGTGTTGTATACGTGTACAGCCAGTGCACAGTTGTTAGCCTGTTAGCTGTTAGCCTCTGTTAACTGGCTAACTCATGTTATTGCCAAACTATACATAAACTTACCAGTGAGAAACTTCCTGTTCTCGTTGTGCTTGCGATGGTGGTTTGGGTTGATCTTCCGAAGCATCACTATTGGACTCGGGCTCAAATTGAAAAGGTAAAACTGACATTATTACTGAGTTGAAATTCAGCTATGGTAGTGGGCGTTTCCTTTTTGACATGTGCTGTAAGTGGTAGACCAATCCCAACAGATTGGTCTCTGAAAAGAGGGGTTTAGAGTGAACAGATCCTTGAACGAGTCGTTGTGACCCTGAGAAAAAGAGGTGATGCTGCAATGTAAATTATGAGAAAATTAAAGTGTTTTTTGACCTTGGATGTAAATTTATTGTATGAGACCTCTAAAACAAAATTAGGCACGTTGAAAAAAAGCATAATAGGTGCACTTTAAGTTTGTCAGCCCCATAATTTGCATATAAAGGCCATTTTAAATATCAGGGTCGTCCCTAAAATTAAGGAGAACTTATAAAATTCCTCAAATGAATGGCACAACATCTTTACATGTAAAAACTGAGTCTAGTCACCCTGACTCAATTTTCAAATGTCATCTTTGGGATCAATAAATGTTCATACAGCCATTACTCTGCATAGCGTTATTTATTAGGAATCAGGTAGGTAACCTTGTCATCAGCGAAGACAGTCTCGTCATAGACAACAGGTCCAGTCTTATTGCTGCCAGGGATGTCCTTGGCAGAGACAAATGTAACCACTCCTGGAACTGCCATGGCATCATCAATATCAATAGATCTGCCAAAAGAAATGTTAACTATGACTAATGCTAAGCAATGGAGAAAGTACTGAAAATCAATACACAACATGCATTGTCACAACTATTTAGCTATCAAATGTTTGCTATAATTTGACTGCTTCTCATAAAATAAAGTCAGCATTACAATGCACTCCCACTGCAGTAAAACTGAATATTCCTTCTACCACACCCTTTTTATTTTCCATGCAAACAGGCCAGGCAACAATCCTGCACATGAGGTTTTGAGAATAGGAGCAATGTAAAACAAATAATAAGGGTGGAAAAAAGAATTTCAGAATTTTATACAACCTTGTGCCCCAGTGTTGCCCAGGCTCTGATTCACTCTGACCCAGCTCAAGATAAAGTTGCTACTTACTGTAAGATGAATGAATGAATGATAAGTGAATTTTCAAGATAATTGAATGCGGTATGGTTATGGTTCTCATCATATATTATGCAAACTGTCAAGCCACTTTACTCTACACAATGACAAACCCCCATAACTTGTGAAGGAAGTAGTTCATGTTGTTGCGACATGAATGCAGTTAAAAAGTTACTTATGCTAGGAAACATAGTTATATCTCAAAGGTTATATCAGCTAACAGTCATCATTCAGGATGACAGGATACATCTGCAATGTATAATGCAATACTCATTATGGCAAGCTGAATCTTGCTTAATGATCTGAACCTTCCAGTATTACCAGGACTTATGTTGGGAAGTTTGTAAGGTGTGTGGCTGTGGCTGTATGGTATTTTATTATGCCTATATTGTGAAATGTTTCAAAATTAAAATTTAGTGTAATGTCCTGTTTAGGAACAACTTCAGATTTTAAGTATCAGCATTTATTGGTTATTAGTCTATTGAAAGTGAAATCACAGAAACAGCACTTTATAAAACCAACTTTATAAGCCTTCCAAGTTTCCATCGAAACATTCACGAATGAACACTTAGTTTTTTTTTAAGACAACCAAAGTCCACTAAGGAAAGCGTGTGTGCATATGCCCAGATTGAGATGTATATATATATATATATATATATATATATATATATATATATATATACATCAGTCATGTGATCAAAACACAGTCCTAATGGGTGGAGCAATATGGCTCACATGACAAGTATGAAAATTGCAGCAACTCTGAGAAACTATAAAATCTGTACCTAATGCGGATTCTTTAATTGTTGTGACTCCCTGTTTTAACATGCCATACAAAATCACTGACCTTACACATGAGGGATTTATAAAGACCATAAAGTACTGAGACAGTATACTTGTACTCCTTTCAACATACTTATTACTGTTTGACTTTATACTACACAGTTGTAGAAGAGAATTGATTTATAATCCCACCGTACTATAAGAGGATATGCTTCTGTCAAGGTTTCTTTCACATGTTTTCTCAGGGAGTTTTTTCCCCAAGTCTACATCTGGATTTTTGGTAAAGCTGCTGTGTAACGATGTCGATTGTTAAAATAACTATACAAATAAAATCGAACTGAATTGACAATTTAACTCACTGTGATTGGCCCAACATGGAAATTAACATACAGCTCAAATAAGTACACCCTCTGGGTCCAAGCACTAACTCAGAACATATGCATGTACTGGAGGTTAAGCTGATCAACTGTCTTTTTAACAACCTCTTTCCTGCATTGTCTATAGACACACACATGACAACATGGATGGATTAACAAAATTTCCTAAGAATTGGTCCTTCACACTGGGAAATATTCACTACTGATTTTTGATTGCCGGTTGACAGCAATGTATCCTGACAGGCTCTTGTGCTTTGGTAAATGTGAGGACTTCCACAACCAAAGCTGAGGACTTGTAAGCAGTTAGAGCAGTTAAAGCACTCCTTACTGCAGGGGTCGGGAACCTATGGCTCTTTCACTGATTGGCTCAACGGCAGGAAAAAATAGGAATTACGAAAGCTAGTATGTCAATTAAATTAAAACTCTACATATTACATATTATAAAATATTACATAATTCATAATCGATTGTCATGTATACACCAACCTGTGGCACAACAAGCTCAAAGTTCACTGGACAGTGTGAAGCAGAGTGGTAATTTCCTGATCGAATTCATAAATCAGTTGAAAACTACATAGCCAGTCTGTTTGCATTTTTTTAACAAGTGAAATGGCTAAAAGAAAAAAAAAGACGATGAATATCGTTCTTTCCAGACGTAAATTTGTATATTCGGAAGTCGCATTAATTTTAAGTAGTGTTCAATTTATTCTTACTTACGTACAGCATATTGTATTGATTTACCATTTTCTAAAACTACCATAATTGGTTGAAATGTCAAATGGTCTTCATTACTTTTTATAATTATGCAATAATAGTAAATATAATAACTATAATAACAAGAGGATATATAAATATATCAATAAAATTTTCTCTGACTTTTTTATGAAAAAATCACAACATTTTTTGGCTTTTATCACTCTGCCAGCTGAAAAGGTTCCCGACCTCTGCGTTAGTGGTCAGTGTACATTAAATTCACTATCATTAGAGTTTCCTGATGCCTTTCCGTTTACCAATCTATGTGAAAATTGGACACAAGATACAACTCATTTAGACATAGGACAACATTTTTTGAACTGTAGCAGATGTACATTTTGCCTGTATGGTTTTCACATATTTGCCAAACATTGTGATATTTATAAATATTCCATAGAAAGAGCTTGAAAATTAATGCAGTTCTATATAGTCTGTCAGCGTATATAAAGTGTCAAACTAACTCTCCATATGCAATGAAAAGGAGCTCAAAGGGGTACTTATCAGACTACCTACAAGCTCCATCTCAGTGTTTGGGCTATTTTTTCTCTCTCTCTCGCATTATGGTCTCTCCATCCTACTCCCTACTCCCTGTTATCTTCTCTGGGTTTGTAGACACATAGACAAGCGCAATAACATTTTGACTTTTTTTTTTTTTTGCATTTTTAGATGTAAAGGAGATTTTTAAAGGTAAAAAATGACTTTCTTTCATGTTTTTCTCCCTGCTTTCATATCTCTCTTATCTGATAGCTTATATCTTATCTTGTATTATAGTGCATGTGGTGTCACTGTCCTGCTTTCTCTCCCTCTCTCTCTCCATCCTCAAGCTATTCTACCTGCAATATATGTCATTTTGGAGTTTAACTGCATACTTTGTATGCGTTAATAAAGAACTGAAATTATGTTAGCGTGACCTCAAATCAGTGTGGAGAGCACAGATGCTGTCTTTAAACACTTACCACACTACTACTAAGCATCATATTTCTTGTGGAGTCCCTCAAGGTTAAATTCGGGGACTGACACTCTTTAATATCTAATCAATAATTATTACAACTAATTTCCTTATGTCAGTACACAGATGACACACAGCTCAATATGTCCTTAGCTCCTGACTCTCAAAGGTCTACCAGGTCTACCACTGCTTAAAGTCCTGGATCAAAATTTATTGGGAAATGAAACTCAGAGAAAAGACATACTGGTTCCCTAACTGTAAAGGCTAAAATGGCATCAAAGACCTGAGAGTTAGTTTGATAGTGACCTCAACGTTAGAAACCACATAAGTAATGTCTGCAAAACAACATTCTTTCACCTCAGAAACATATCCAAAGTCCGTGACATTCTTTCAACTGCTGACAGTGACAAACTCATACATGTCTTTGGGTCAACTCACCTGGATTACTGTAATGCTCTCTTATCTAGTTTACCAGATAAGAGGAGAGATGTGCCTTTTCTTGAACAGCTGCATTGACTATCGGTATCTTATAGAATTAATTTTGAAATGCTTTTACTGATTTTCAAATGCCTTCATGATCTTGCTCCACTGTGCCACAGTGAACTGATTCTTAGACATGATCCAGCAAGAGCACTCAGATAAAACAAAACAAAACAAAAAAAACCCAGACATACCTGCTACCCATACTGTATGTTGGAAATACTGAATTAAATAAAAATAATAAATAGAAGTCTTACTAAAAGACACTACATAAAGGGTTTCAGTGAATATGTAATTATGTATGTAAAAAAGGGGAAAATTGGCCTCTGTTCTCTGTCATTATGACTGATGCAAGCTAAATAACTGTGCTTAAATCACTGCTTAAATAAAAATAACTTCATAAAACACTGTTTTAATAATCAGATGAGGAATAGTTTCTATGTCATTTACAGTACTTGAATTAAGCTAATTTCTACAAAAGTTGATTCATTAGGGCTTCTTGGCACATAATACAAATTGGTGGTTAGTTAATACTCACTTAATATAAGCATGAGCTTTAGTGCTGGTGACAAGGGCCAAATAGAGTTCATTTTCAAAGTGAGGAATATCATCACAGTACACAGCCTCTCCTGTGGCCTGCTTCAGAGCAGACAGGTGCATAACAGGACGACCTACCACATCATCTGGGCTCTGACCAGGAGGGACTACCTTATATTAAGTAGTAGAAAAGAATACTTTATATAGAAAAAACACAACTGTAATTAAATTTCCATGTGTAATATATTCATACTGTGTGTATGTGTGTGTAATTTCTTTTTTACTGAGATCATGTATGTCTACCTGGTACAGCTGAACACTGGTTGGTGAATCCACGTGACAGTTTTCGATAGCGCTGGCATAATCTGGTCTGACATCCTCAACAGAGAGGTACTAAAGAAACACAGGTAACCATCAGCTTTACAAAAAAGTTCTTTATAATTAAACATTAACATTAAGGCATTTTAAATTGTATTTACCTAGTAATTGATTGCTGGTTTTTAACATAAAAACGAAACATTCTGGGTGTACAGGAAAATAATCAATGACAGGGTGGTGTGATGTGCTACCACCTCAATATTTTCCAATAAGGTACCAAAGTGTTTTACTCCACTTACTCTATATCCCAGTTATTTGTCAATGATAAAATTATTATTATTTATCCATGAATGACATGTTGTGTAATGATGTGGGATGTTGGTGATAACTTTGAATTGGATGCGTCATATGATGGTATATAAATTAACGACTGGTACACTGGTGCATGGCTATCAATGATGCTTAAACATATTCACTTTGATTTAGTAAAATAGTTTAATGAGTGATGCTGATGAAAGTTTTACTTTGACTGTATTTTTTTTTAACTTGCATATCTATGAACATGTTCTTACCTCTTGAGCTAGTTTGTGCTGGACGGTGAGGTAGAATTTGAAGAACAGGCTGATGGTCAGTGTGCGTCTATATGTCACCATTCCACCTGGTGCGGAGGGAGAGAGGGACATCCCTTCAGCCAATAAAGAGCAGGCATCCTGCATCAGCTCCTCATTCCACTGCCTATAATCGTGAACACAGCAAGAGAAGTGATCAACACATTACCTTTATGTGTAGTTGCAATATTTGTGAGATTTCTGGACAATATGTTTAACACGTCATGGGAAAACCCTTTAATATTGCACTGCAATATAAGTACTGCAACACCTTCCTTTTTGCTATGATTTTTTATTGTAGTATTCATATAATTTCATGAATTGTCAAAAACTTACAAAAAAAATCATAAATTGTATTTTTCTAAGTACTCAGCAACTATTTTTGTTTAACTGGTAAGCCGGTATCATTAATATGTTAACAATATATTCCATTAATAGGGGTTGGAATATCTATAACTGAAATTAGTATACACTGTATATAAAGTTATATGCAGTACAACACAAACTCTACCAGTTAGTTTAGTATAATTTAGTATAGTAGAACAGTGTAATAATATTCATTCTCAAAGGAATATGTAGTACTATTATACACCAAATAAAACATCAGTTGTAATAACTTCTTGACTTGCCCACGTTAGAGAGATAATGTTTTAGAAAGGCAAGAAAAACAATTGGTTTGGTTTGCATGTGTTTGTCGTAAATCATGCTATTAAAGTTCTTAAATATCGAAAAGCCCTTTTACATACATAATAGGAGTGTAACGCAATGCCACTCTCTGTATTTGTTTTGTGCTCGAAATATCTGTGTCTGCAGTCGGGTTTAAATCTGAAGGGGTATGGCCTAAACTGGAAGGTTTGTTATTCTTTCTTTATTTAAATATGGACCCTACCACTATGCTCTCTGCAAACACTGGAAGCAGTTCCTCAACCTCAGCTACATCACTCAAGCTCATAACTGGTCTCAACTGGAGATGTGTGCAGGACTGTTTATTAATTCTGCCTATTATATTTTGAATGACTTTAGTTGGTTCTATTTCCCAAAATATAAACAAACTGTTGCCTAATTTCAACCACCATGACCCTGACCAGGCAGTTACTAAAGATGAAAGCTTCATATCTGACCACTTGCTTATATCCAAATGAAAATAAAACCTCCAACTCGCATGACTTTTTGTGTTTGGCAGGATGCTGGTCCCATTACACACCTTTAGTCTCCAAAGCAACTTTCCAAAAAAAAAAAAGTTTAAATGTGTTTAGAACACATTATCTATTACTTATGCATAATGTATTAATATTCTGTTATATCCCTAACATACAATATATGCTTCTTAGAACTGCAGTTTAACAGATCAGTGGGTTTAGCCCACTGAATTTTATGCTTAGCTTACAACACAGATTCCTAACCAGGGGCCTGATGTACAGCCTATCTTGCACATTTAAGTGTTTTGCCTACTCTAACACACCCACTTCAACTCCAGGACCAGGGCTGGTGAATACACAGCATATAAATTACCTGCCAATAAGTTGACTGCATGTTGTTGTGGCGAGAACAGTGGTAGGGGCCATTCCACCATAACTGATTCGGATGTCCTGCACTATGTTGGACCCCTCCTTGAACAGTACATTCATACCACAGGTGACAATGGCAATATCATCCTCTTTGCGAAGTGACTGCTTAAAGGCTGAGCAATACTGGCCCTTGTAAACAAAAAAAGGAATCTTCAATTAATTTTTGTAGTACATATTTACTCTGTATTGACTTTCAGGCATATCTACAGTTAATTAGACCTTTGCATGTTGTGCTAAAACAGACCTTTTTTGTGTATGGAATCTCAATGGACAACAGAATTTCCTCTGGCCTTAAAGCAGTTTTCCTGTAGCCAGTGAAAAACTTGTCATCCAACTGAAGCACACGTTTGCCCTCTGCAAAATAAAATAAAATAAATAAATAAATAAATAAAATTTTATATATATATATATATATATATATATATATATATATTTTTTTT
>JANDJT010000228.1:6723398-6739711 GCA_024331685.1 Stegophilus panzeri | reverse complement strand
GCTGTACACTCACTACTTTACATTGTAGCAAAGTGTCATTTCTTCAGTGTTGTCACATTAAAAGATATAATCACATACTTACAAAAATGTGACGGGTGTACTCACTTTTGTGAGATACTGTATACTTCATAATGGTTAAAGGTAATGCTATGTCAGTAAAGTTTTTTTTTTTTTTTTTTTTTTAAAGTTGCTACATCACAGCACTAAAGAATGGATTATTTCTGTATAACTGCAGTCTGTTGTGGGTTATTCCTTATTTAACATCCTTACTAAGTAAAAGCCTATTTTTTGGAGACAAAAAAGGACAGTTGAGTTCAGTTAATAAACCTTAAATAATGCACACAGAAAGCCGCACAATAATAAACATAATAAGAGACATTTGCAGCTAGCATAAACATTTTATGTGAACATCACATAAATAAAAACAAGAAAACATTAATACACCAACAGAGCAAGACAGTACATTATTCAAACATACACTCGTATAACAATTTATACAAAATACAAGCTCTGACATTTCATGCAAGATATTATACACACTTGCTTTACAGTGTTACCCTCCATAAACATTTTACAATTGTTAACACAAACAGTACCTACTTTATGAACAGGTACAACATGTTCCTCAATAATTATCCTATCATCCAATGTCCTTATGGCTCTTCCCACTTGTAAGCAACTAGAACGCACCTTTATGCAACTCTATAGTATAACCCTGCTAAATTTCAGTTCAATCAATTAAAGCTAAGAAAAATAGTCAATGTTTCAAAAATTTCAACCAAGAAATATTGCTTAATTTAATAAACAGTACAGAGCTACACTACACTTTACCTGTCTGTGAACTGAGAGTTGCGTATTGGAATCATTTTAAAGCTACGCACCAGTGGAAGTGGAGAAAGCATGCACTAAGGACGTCAGATTTAATAATAGAAATGCTCCATAACCATGTCCTACTTGAATGTCACATCAACACTATTTGCTTTTGTAATCATATCTTTATTGAAAGCTACACCATGCACATTCTTAGTGTCAAACTGCATTTACACAAACTAATGCTTATCAAACTTACTGAACCTATTAGTCAATAAAAAATCAATTCTCTCAGCAGAAGGGAAGGGCAAAATGGATGAAAACCTATATCATGTGCTATAACAAATTATATTTCCTAATTATTTTTCTGTGAGAATAAAATTCACAATTTGTATTATATAGGCAAAGACACGTTCCAGTAAGCAGTATCCAGTATTTTTTGAATGTACACACAAAGTGATGTAACGTTTCATAAACCTGTCATTTCATATGTAAACATTACAATGACTGTCAGTGACAATGACACTTCTTGGCACCAGAATCTGTAGTAGGTATAGAGTTTGTATACCCATGAGTGAAAACAGAGCTCAAGAGGATTTTTAAGTGCAAACACAACCCATAAATATATATAAATTCCCTTGTGATTTTAAATGCAACATTCCACATTGCACTGTGCAAGCAAAGCAGATTTAGGTGTTTTCATACCAAAAAAAAAAAACCCAGATGATTGCTGACTATCAACTAAAATGCCATTGGGTCCGACAAAATAAATAAATAAATAAATAAATAAATAAGCAGTACCAGGATAAAAGTGTCTTAAAATACGTATTTATACTGAAACAATTTAAATCTGCACAGCAATAATATCTCTGCTTCCTTCTGAGACTAAATGACACAAAATGACAATCCAATCGTGTCCCTCAGATGAGATTACTGGTATGATAACCAGCTGTGGCAACTGTAGAATGGATTAAGGCTAAACTCTGTCAGAGGGCATACAACCTTTATTTTTTTCATTGCCCACATATGCTAAATTTTAATTCCTGCCACAGATGCACAAATAGCTTTATCAAAGTGTGCTTGTTTGAGTACAGCGTGTTCTTCAAAGTGAAATCCTTAATTACTAACTCAAGACGAAATAGCAGCAATGTAATGCTGATTCAATTGTTCATACTGGACATAAAGACATAAATCCATAATCAGATGGAGAAATAATAAATGTAAACAATGGTACCTTAAAGTTTCTTGCTTAAGGAGCTACCTGAAACATTCAGAGGTTAAATAAATTATATATGAGCTAAATGAACCAGATGAGGTTAATTATTGTATTCATTAAAGTATGAAGGTATTATATTGTATCATATCATATCATATAACCAAATATCTGATCACACATTTTGAAATATATGTTTAATAACTACACACAAAAGACTTAACTTAAACACTTCACTAAACACAGTTATGGCGGCACATAGATGAAAACAGAATTGTATGACATCATTTTCACACTGCAAATGTAGTGCCTTTCTTTTCGTAATCACTTTCTTTTAACCAATATGTTCATGTTTGTTTGGATACTACTTGATATTTTTCAGCAGGGATGTTCGTGCATTGACCACTGCTTTAAAGGCGTCCTCGCTGCCCGGTGCCACACACTTATCTGGGTGCAGGAGCACAGCAAGCTTCCTGTACGCCTTGTTGACTTCCTCTCTATAACCAAACGTGACAAAGTTAAAAGCTCAGCATTTGGATCTTTAATTGATATGCATTTCTTTTAATTAGATATATTTCAAAGATGGTGATACCACTATTTAGAGCTATTTAGAACTGCTAAACACCAAGCAACATGACCATAACTTGTATGCATCATTCTGCATCTGGAATCTAGCAGCAATATCTAAACAGTAAGTGCAACTGCGAAGTAGCGCAAAATATATTTATAAAAACTATTATCTGCACAAGCTGTATAGGCGCTCAAACTTGGGGTTGCGAGATTTATAATGTAGTTCTAGGCACATAAATTTAATGTATGGAAGGTTTTAAAAGAATTAAAACTGTCCGATTTTTATTGTTGTTGTTGCTGTTGTTATTATTAGGGGGCCAAGCACGAAAGGTGTGTAGACACCATATTGTTATTCTACCTTTTCTTATTAGGGGGCCAAGCACCAAAGGTGAGTAGACACCATATTGTTATTCTACCTTTTCCCATATGCCAATTTACTAAATAGCACAACATGGCCAAAAGTATGTGGACAACTCACCAACACACACATATGGGCTTGTTGAACATCCCACTCCAAAACCACAGGCATCCACATGGAGTTTATCTCCCCTGCTGCAGTGTTTCACAATCCTGGTCCAGGGTCACCACAGGCCTGCCGCATTTTGGTGGTTTTTCACTGATCCAAATTCACCTAATTTAATTAACAAGCTTGAACTAGATTGAACTGGGTAAAAGACCAAAAGGTGCAGGGTGGTGATACTCCAGGAACAGGGTCAAGAAACACTATTCTACTTAAATGGTTCCACTTCTGCTTTTATGTTTGAGGTCCTACAGCTGTGCCCTCAGATCATCTTGCAGTATACTGCTTGTAATAGCACACATTACTTTCTCCTCAGGTAGTAGTGGTTCTGTGTGGCAATACCCAGTTTTTAGAATGCTTTACCCCAATCTCTGTGACTGCTTGTCCATTTCTTTCTATCTCTTAGTACATGTGTTTGCTTTGTAAAGAAGAAAATATTTGAAAAATGGCCCTACTATTGCACAACAGCACACAGTGTGCAGTGTATTTACCCAGAACATAATCAACGTACAAAGAATTAAAATAATCATTCACCTAGTGTACAAAGTTCAAAAGCACACAGCAGTATTTTGAAACCGTATAATTACGTAAGATGATGAATAAATCTCTAAAACATATTTTGCACATTAAAAGGACTTTGCTAAAGGTGGTTCTGGAAAAACAACAACATTTTTCTCACTCTCTCTCTTACCTTGTTGCCCCAGGCTTTACTCCCAGCATGTCCCAGCTGTCTTTACTGTTGCGGATACGCCGTATAGTGTCAGCTTGTTCTTTGGTGAAGCCAATACTGACCTCTGGGTTTGGTCTCTTCCCTCCATTCTCACACATATCAGTAATCGAGGAAAAAAAGGCCTGATCAAGTACAACAACCCACAAATTTTTAGAGACAAGTTATTATTATTTTTTTTAAATAGAGGCACCAATAATCCTCCTGCCCGTTCTTCTAATACAAATTCCAGGTACACAAGTACATGTGAATGCATTATGCCTTACTTCATTCTCGTGCATCTAAAATACACTATATGGCCAAAGGTTTGTTGACACCTGAACATCAAATACATATGTGCTTTTTGAACATCCCATTCCAGATTTAGTCCCAATTTACGTTAATATAACTTCAACTCTTCTAGGAAGGCTTTCCACTACATTCTGGAGCGTGGCTGTGGGGATTTGTGCTCCTTCAGCCACAAGAGCATTAGTGAGATCAGATACTGTCAGGTGAAAAGGTCTGATGCACAGTTGGCAATCCAGTTCATCCCAAAGGTGTTCAGTGTGGTTGAGGTCAGGGCTGTGTGCAGGACACTCAAGTTCTTCCTCTGTAACCTTGGCAAACCATGTCTTCATAGACCTGGCGTTGTGCACATGGACATGGTCATGCTGGGCCTCTTAGTTCCAGTGAAGGGAAATTGTAATGCTAAAGCATACAAAAACAATCTATACAACTGTGTGCTTCCAAATTTGTGGCAACAGTTCGGGAAAGAACCATATATTGATGTGAACAAACCTTTGGCCATATAGTGTATATACAGTAGGCTCAAGCAGGACAATAATAAGAATCTGGATAATAATGGAAATGGTGTTACCTTTTTAGTACTACCTTGACTACGGATACCTATAGAACAATTGGTACCGGTGTCAGACCTTACGTCAATACGTTACTAGACCTGAGGCATACTGACTGTCAGAATACAAACCTGAAACATTTCACTGATGCCTTCGCCACTCTGAGCAGATGTCTCAAAATACTGAAAACCTCGGCTCTCTGCCCACAATCTGCCTTCACTCTCGTCTACCACTCGCCTTTTAGTCAAGTCGACCTGCAAGATAAAGTCACAGATCTACACACACAGACTTTAAGAAGGTTGGCACGGATGCTTAGACACCACACAAGTGCATATGAGCAATTCACTATTTAAAAAAATAATCATGTAAAGAACACATTAGATATGTAAAGCTGACCTTGTTGGCACACACGACAAAAATAATGCTCTCCATATTGGCTTGTGAGCCCATCTCTTGCTTCATCTCTGTGAGCCAGCTGTCCAGGGCATCAAAGCTCTCTCTAAGTCCTACATCATACACCAGAATCACACCCTGCGAGTCCTTATAGAATTCATTGCGGACCTGGAGAACCAGTATTATTTCACTGTCAATAATCTTAGTCTTATTCATATCACAATGAGAAGTTTCATTTTAAATACACCTCAAATCCAATAACACTGAGGCCAGATCTTATGTTTTGTGGAATAATACTTCCTGCTGAAACATTCTGACGCTAACATCTTGATGTCGATTCAACCATGCTAATATTTTTTTTTCCAGAAACAAAAATATCGATAAAAGTAGATGAAAATAAGAACATTACTACCTCATAAAAGAAGGGATGTCCTGCCATGTCAAAAATGTTTACTTTTATCTCCCTGTCCCGTACTTGAACCCTTGAGGGAGAGAAAGCCAAAAAAAGAGAAAGATTAGGTGTAATATCATGACTATTCCTATTAGAAAATGTATACTGTTTATTCTCGCAGTACTCAGGTGGACTGGCTGGTTGATAAATATGCAGTGTAAAGCTCACTGTTACTTGTCATAGTTACAGAACTCCATTTATCAATTTATCATGTATCAAAGCTTTGGTAAAATTATTATGGTAAAATTATTAATATTTTCTCTTGTTTAAATACTAAGTAAACTGTAGGGATTTAGACATATTTAAACATGGAAGTAAGAAACCAACAGGCATTCCAAAGATTGACTATTAAAAAAAACAAAAAGTACATAATCAGCGACACAAAACAGAATCACAAATAAGAACTTGTCTTAAACCACCTCACTTACTTTGTCACACCATAATCAATCCCAATTGTGGCCAGATATTTGGGTACAAATCTTTTCTCACAGTATCGTTTAATGATGCAACTCTGAAAGAAAAAAGGTACAATAAAAAACGTTTTAAAACATGATCTTGGTTTTAAAGCGTAAGCAGAATGACCTTCTTATTAATTGATCAAGAATGGTTCATTTAAAGTAAGAATTAAGTTAAAAAAAAAAAAAGTTTTTTTGAGGGTCAAAAAGGTTTGTAATTGCTCTGTAACATACGAGACCATAAAGGACATAAAGATGAGGAGATGAATCATGTAGACAGGGTAACTGGGTAAGTATTATATTATATTTCTACCGCAGCACTGTTTAATTCTTGAATCCGTTTAGTAGGAGCATGCTGGTGACAGACTTTTCTCTAACAGCACAGCTCTAATAGTGTGTTCTAGCTGTAACTCAAATGACAAGTTTATATTAATACGCTTATTCTAATATGTTACCGTTTCTATAGTAACAGCTCAATCAGAGACATAATCTAAGAACACTAATAAACAGACATAAAAAAACGCTGTTATTTCACAAACACGTATAATCATTGCTATGTTTAACTGATAACTTTTTTTGTTTTCGGGAGGTATTTATTTAACATTTATGGAAGGAGTCTCCAGTGTCAGTGCTTTGTAACAGTCAGGAGGTTTTCCACCACAGGTTTCTATACTCGGTTACTGACAGCAGGCTCTACCTCGTCTCGTGGATGTTCCTTAACATTAAGTCTAATTATAAATGGTTAAAAGTGAATGTGATGTATTAATATCGTTCTTTAATAAAGTAATAAAAAAAATTAACTATCATTGATTTTTCTCCTTTAACAGCATGTCCTCAAGTGTTTTATTCTTTACATAATGTGAGTAACTACTGTAGCACTCATCAATTACCGTGTACCCATATTCAACTATACATCGTGTACACACACACACACACACACACACACGTGTACACGCACACACACACGTGTACACGCACACACACACACAGTATTAGTTTATTAGCTTGCCTATGGGTTTATACCCACCTTACCAACCTCTGCATTCCCGAGGCTGATAACCTTAATCCGCAACGATTTTTTATTTTCCCTCCTTTTCTGTACATTCGTGTCCATGTTCAGTCCGATGTTATTAACTAGCTACACAATCTGATCGATTAGATTTGCAACTAGTGCGGCTTCTTCTGTTTACTACCAACAAAGTTAGCATCCGGCTTCAATTTCTAGCACACATACATGACAGTGAGAGCTTTCTAGCGAAAGACATTCATTCATTCATACTTGACTAATTCTAAACGTCGTTTTTTTTTTCCCACTACATTTTTGTTAAACAAACGTCACATAAATGTTTGGAGCTTTCTTTTATCTATCGCCTTAGTGACACGGCTCAGTTGACATAAACACTTCTTCTTCGTCGTCTTGTTAATTAATGGCGACCCACTTCGGCATAGGGAGCATTACTGCCACCTACTGGAATGTCGTTTAAACTTCACCAACTTGACCAACTCCAATTGAGATTGTATTCTGTTAAATGATTTGTTATTGGACTAATACAAGTGTATGCAAATGCGTTTTTGGTTTAATTTTTCCCCCAGCAGTATTTCCAGACTCACAGAGCTGTTACGTGCTGTTTGTGGACACCTGAACATCAGACCTAAACTGTTGCTACAAAATTGAAAGCACACACTTGTATAGGATGTGTTTGTACGCTGTAGCATTACTTCACTGGAACTAATAGGCTCAAACATGTTCCAGCATGACAGTTCACTTGTGCACAAAATGAGGTCCATGAAGACATGGTTTGCCAAGGTTGGAGTGGAAGAACTTGAATGGGCTGCACAGAGCCCTGACCTCAACCACAGTGAACACCTTTGAGATGAACTGGAATGCTGACTTCACCCCCTCACCTGACCTCACCAATTCACAGGACGCGATTCACAACTGAAAGTCACGCAGAGTTGTGTTTGTGACATAAAAACATATTTGTAAAAAAATTTTATTCGTAAATCTCATTCTGTTTATTTGTGAATTTGATTAATTTTTGTGAATCTTGCTACATTTATTTGTGGCTCGTAATCTATTTATTTGGAAATATGAAACAATTCTAACCCCATATTTATATGTTAGATTAGTTTCTGTGTCGTAGAATAGTTCAGTAAAGATTTGTCTGTTTTTAAATACATGTCTTATTGTTTAGAAGGTCCATTGCCTTGAATTGTTGATCTTGCTACATGCTCTTCAAATAATGTTTCACTATATTTAGGGTATTATTGACGGTGGCCACGGAGGTAATGTCTACTTTTGCTTGTATTTTCTCATTTGTAAGTTGCTTTGGATAAAAGCATCTGCTAAATGAATAAATGTAAATGTAAATGTCTAAAATATCATAATTAATAAATACGCTAACTTATCGCTGGACGAATAGTTGATCAGAAATACTACATTAGCCAAATTTCCCCTTTCTAGCTGATCTGATAGTCTCTCCTGTATATTTGGTGGAGAATACAGGTAGCTCATTTTAAACAGTTAATTTCCATTACACATAATGGTGGAGAATGATGAACAATTTAACCCAAACAGCCAATATTCCCTAAAGTTGCCTGAGGAAAATAGGAAATAGATAAATGAGTATACAGGTGCTAAGGTGCTGGAATTGTTTCAATAAGGAAATTAAGCAGTTGAAAAATAAAATGAATTGTCAACATTTTTTACATAATTTTTTTTTTTTTTTTTTTACTAATTAGATCAATGCCTATTAATCACTTTTAATTTCCATATAAAATCATGGTCTTCTGATGTGGTAAAAGCACTGAACATATGATTCCAACCATTTTTTCTTGGCTTGTGTGCTTATATTTTTAATGGCATTACTGGGTTTTCATTCAAAATAATCACCTTGACATTTAGTGCTTGAAATACAATTATTTTATAGTTAACATTTTCATATTTTACAATATAGTACATCTTAATAAATGAAAATGGTTTGACCATCAGCCTCTAATCAATATTTAATCAACATATTACTTCTAGTCTACATTTATTATAGATTATATGGTGAAAGTACTGCTGGCTACTAGAACAAAGTACTATTAGTTAACATATAAGTTTCATCTTAATCTAACTTTTATTGTGTACAGTAGGCTTACACAAGAATATGAATTTATGTGGGGAAAATAAGAACAAATAAATATATTTCTACATAATGAATATTAATTGTTAATGTTAATTAAGAGTTCTTCAGTGGTCCTTCTGGTGTCCGTCTTTGTTGATGATGTTCTTGAAAAGTGTGAGCAGTGGCTTTTGGCCGCGCTCATCCCAAGACTTCATGAAACCTCCATAGCGTTTGCTGGTAGGTGGGCCACTCCAGCGAAAGTGATTCATCTTATAGGAACCATCTTTCTTCTCTTGCTGTCTGACAGTGCTGTCCTCAACAGCACCTAGCTCGCGCCTCATCTCTGCCGGCAGGGCCTCGGATGACTCTTCCTCCACCCCATTGGCGTACACCTTAATGGGTCGGCGCTTGCGACCCACAGGCTTACCCCAGCGGAAGTGTTCCATGGAGTAAGAGCGCTTTTCTTCGTGTTGTGGACCAGAGTCTGGAGCTTCATCCTCTTGTGGGGTGGAAAGTCTGGCAGTAGGGATTTCACTGGGTATGAACAAGACGGACTGGAGGTGGCCATCTCCAGGGTAGAGAGGAGATTCTGCTGTAAGCTCAGATCTGCACAAGCTGATGCATTCCTGACAAAGAAGCACAAGAAAGCTAAAGAAAAAGATCATGTAATACTAAAGTCACTTTAAGCATATTTAATTTGTATTGATAGTTAGTTATAAATGTATGAAGCCACTGTAAATGTGTTCTAAGTAGTAAATCAAATAACAAGCCCATAACCCAGATGGCAACAGATTCAGAATAAACAGGAACTTTCATAAACAACCAGTAGAGCAGATACTCACCAGGATATTTCTGTCAGAGCTTAGATCTCTGCAGCTAGTGTTCTCCCAGCACTGGGCTCTAACCTCTGAGCCACTTGCACACAGCAAAGCCAGAGCTAACATCCACACAGGACACCCCATTCTCGCTTCTTTAACCATTGCAAGGGAACTATAGTAAACAGTAAGAAGTAAAATAGAAGCCATGCTTCTAGGCAATAAATGCAAATCTATGCATTCAGGGTTGTGCAAATGTAGTAAAATATATTTATCTATTTACTCATTGAATGTTGTATTCGGTTTTGCCAATGAGCTGTTGAAAAATCTTAAAAGCACTTCAGTTATAAAATAATTGAATACAAAAATGTCTTCTGGTTATGGTTCCTTAATCCAACCACATCATGTACTGATCGTGACAAGAAACAAGAGAATAATAAAACAAAGCTAAAACAAAAAACAAAAACTAAACATAAAACTAAATATAACTGACTAACAATGTCTGACACACTTTTGCAGCAAGGGGATAAAATTAAAATTGGGAGACATATATTTATGATTTACTTACATGTTGTGAAGGAAGAAAGATGTCTGTACTTCCCCTGTTTGTGAATTCTTCCTCTGCAACAGCGTAAGTGAACTCAAGTTCTTCCACTCGACGTCCCACTATGTACGTTCGTGTGTGTTTCTGATGTCTGAACCCTCTCTCTGCTCTTCCTTTATAAGGCCAGCTAAGTGACACACCTTTCAAGGGTACACGCTACAAAAATTTCTTCTCTGGCCCCCTGACATTGGGAAATCGAATCATGAACCATACCAAAGAATAATCCAAGGCAATTTAACAAACAACATCAAAATGTCACTGCTCATTAAAATGGTACTGGGGTGGATTAACATGTATTTGTCATTTAAGAAATCATGATCCTGTTTTCCACTGTGATAAGGGCACAAGGGTCAGTTTACATGATTTAGTTAAGTCATGTCCATGTCAGCTGTCATAAAGCATGAAATTCACTCCTTTTAATTAGGGAGGTCATTTTTATTTGACTAGTGGCACATAGGTGCTAATTCCAGGTTTTAGTTCTTTAAAAGAAGTTGACTTGCCAAATGTACATCTCCTTATTGTATTTTCAGTGAGATTCAGAATAAATTACATCAACATGTTGCAGCGAATTAGTGGTAACCTTATGCTTCAGCTTACTCAGAACACATTTTATAAAAGACCTGTATGGAATTTATAATCATTTAAAGTATGAATGGACATTTCCCCGTAGACTATAAAAACCAGACATTTAAAAAAAATTCTTTAAACAAAAAAAGACATGATTAAAAAAAATTACTATAGAGTTCAAGTATATTAGCCTAACAATTAAACCTGCTGGATGACTCAGTGAGCATTCAGAGAAGCTGTTGCTTATAGCTTCGCTAAAACACATTGAAGGAAATTCTCTGTCTCAAGTAACGTCTTTATATGGAATTCTGACCTTGGAGTCCTTTTATATTGCTCCTCTTTTTTGCTTTTTCAGTCACCCTAACTACATCTGAGTGATCCAATGAATGGAAAAGCTTTTAGTGGCAAACTATGAGAAAGATTTCATATAAATCTCCAGAGTCCATATACCAGTTTTGTGTTAATTTTGATGTATGGGTTAGGGTTAGGATCCAACCTCGGCCCATTTTAAACTTTCTGGCAGAGGCAGTCAGGTTTTCATTTAATATATGTTGATATTTGATAGTCCATGATGCCATGTATCCTTACAAAATGTCCAGATTCTCTGGCAGAAAAACAGCCCCAAAAGATTAGAGCCACCACCATATTTAAGAGTGGAATTTATTATAACAGTAAAAGGGGGACCAACTTCATGCTAATGCCCATGGTTTTGGAATGGGCACATATGGATATGATGGTCAGATGTCCACATACTTTTGGCCATATTGTGTATCTTCCACAAAGTAACAGTCCACAAATTGCTCAGGTTCCTATGCGGTGCAATATTCTGATTGCTTTTGTTAGTTTGTTCATGGTTTATTTAGCCACCAGTTTTAGATAGGGCCAAAAGCAGGGGATCTGATTCTGCTGGGTCCATGTTGGCCAGATTGTTCTGTTATAACCAATGAGAGCTTGAACCCAAAAGCAGAACACAGACTCAGGGACAGAAGGTTAAAACAGGTTTATTGAAATGAAAGTAGAGATGTGTTTGAAGAAACATGACTGGGTGCAGCAGTGAGACCAGAACTCAAACTCGGGTCAGCAGATTGAAGGTCAGACATCCTCTAGGCATGAGTCATGGGGAAGGTGTGGCTTAGTGTTACCGTCAGAGCTGTGGTTCAAAATCAGGTGGGCGGCGTGCTCAACTCACGAGCTGCAGGGATGGTGAAGGGAGCCTGGGAACAGCAGAGTACGAGTGTGCCTAGTGTAATGTTCAAGGCCGGGGCTCTAACTCAGATCGGCAGCATAGTAGTAGAGGGAAGTGATGGCTCAACAGTTAAGGCTCTGGGTTCAGAAGGTTGGGGGTTCAAGCCCCAGCACCACCAAGCTGCCACTGTTGGGCCCTTAATCCTCTCTGCTCCAGGGGCACCGCACCATGACCCTGCGTTCTGACCCTAACTTCCTAACAAGCTCGGATATGCAAAGAAAATAATTTCACTGTATTGTATATGTGTGAGTCACAGGGGAGGTAAAACAGAGTTGCACATAGCAGAATGCAGACAGGGTGAGCGGTGAACCTGAGAAACAGGTTTTTAATTGTTGATAGAATTTGTGAATGATACAGTACATTTTTCTTGGTTTTCCAGCAGCCTCCATTTTGGATTGAAACAGCTTTGTGACAGTGTCTATTGTCACAGTGTCTGTTGTCATGGATTTGAATTGAATTTATTAGCTGCAGCTATAGTGTGTAACATGTGCAAAGTATCATTATGTGTTTTTGTATGTACATATAAAATGCAAAATTCACACGGATCCACTTTCATCACGCCTCCTGTGGTAATGCTAAAACACATTTGGTTGCCAAAAATGCTGCACAGTTTCTTTCCTAGTAATTTCCACTCCTGACTTACCTTTGTAAATTGTATAGTTGAGGTAGAAAATGCATGTTAAATAATTTAGGTAATAAGGATTTCATATACAAAGCTAACTTCAACCTGACAGTCAATGATGTCATTACCGCAGTTATTTATATAAATGTCAATAACAGACAAGTCAATAATGGACAAGTGTCAGCAAATGGACTTATTATACTCTGTAAAAACGACTATCGAAAAAAAGTGCAGTGGTTACAAGAGGACCTAAAAGGTTTAAGTCTCTTGAATTCTTTCTCCTGCTGTCCTTCAGGCTTAACTTTAATGGGCATTTTATCAATGGAGCCAACCTTGTGTCAGCTTTATGACCAGACTCATCCCTGGGCAAAGGCATTAGGCTTCTTTGAGCCTCCAATACTTCAAACCATTTATATCAACTTATCTTGAACACAAGGTTACTCAAGTGTTTATCAGTACACTGTCAGTTTGCCTTTAACATCAATTAATCATTCTATGGCTGATGGAATACACAGCTATGACTTTTTGTAGCACACATTGACATCCTCAGAACAAATAACATCCCACAGCACAATTTCTTCCAACTGCAGGAAGAGCTGTAAAGCCAAAGTAATAGTAAATAATACCTTACATTTAATATTAATGTGATCAGTAATATTTCAATATCTACTGCTGTCCTCCTTTGTAATATTCCCCAGTCACTTTTCAACCAGCAGAGGTAAAGTGATTATTGAGCAAACATCGATTAATATTTGCATCATGTGATTGCCAAACAAAGTAATACAGGTTTCCAGTACACAACAAGGTACACAAATTTAGAAATAAGAAATGTGCTGTTTAACTATGGAATCTTGTTTGCAAAGCAATATAAAGTTAAATGGACCAGAATGATAGTTGTTTAAAGCAGATCTACAGTTCCCTCCAAGACTATTGGAATGGCAAGGTACATTTTTTTTTGCTGTAGACTGAAGACATTTTGGTTTGAGATCAACAGAAGAGAAGAAAATAGAGTTTAGAATTTTTAGCTTTTATTTCCTGGTATTTATATATAGATAAAACCCCAAAAACAACAGTCAGTGACATCACCAACAACCTCCACAAAGCAGGGGTAAAAGTATCACAATTCATTATTCAAAGAAGTCTTAGAGAGCAGAAATATAGATGTTATACCACAAGATGCAAACCACTCATCAGCAGTAAGAATTGGGTAGCCAGAAAAAAGAAATACAGAGATGAGCCACAAAAGTTCTGGAATCAAGATTAGCGATCTTGATTATCAAAGTGATGGAGAGGCCAAAGTGTGGAGAAAGGAAGGATGTGCTCATGATCCAAAACATACAAGCTCATCTGTGAAACATGGTGGAGGTAGTGTCATAGTTTGGGCTTGCATGGCTGCTTCTGGAATAGGCTCACTAATCTTTATCTATGATTTATAATTGTAGCAGAAGAATGTATTCACAAGTTTACAGGAGCATTTTGTCTGCCAATTTATAGAGAAATTCATCCAAATTAATCGGGAGGAACTCTATCATGCATCAAGACAATGATCCGAAACACTTTGCCAACACAACAAAGGACTTTATCAAGGGGGGAAATGTGGAAGGATTTAGACTGGCCAAGTCAGTCACCAGACCTTAACCCAATTGAGCAGCATTTCACCTCCTGAAGAGGAGACTGAAAGGAGAAACCCCCTGAAACAAGCAACAAATGAAAGAAGCTGTGGTAAAAGCCTGGAGAGGCATCACAAAAGAAGAAACCAGCAATTTGTTGATGTTGGTGAGTCTCAGGCTTGATGCAGGTATTGCAAGCAAGGGATATGCAACCAAATATTAAGTGTAATTTACTTTAATTTACTTCAAAACACATCTGTTCCTATACTTTTGCTTGTTTAAAAAGTGGGTGGTCTGATACAAAAGGATCTATGTTTTATGTTATTTAACACATCTAGATGTAAATACCAGGAAATAAAAGCTGAAATCCTAACCTCATATCCATCTTTTGATCTCAAACCCAAATGTCTTTGGTGTATAGCACAAAAAAATGAATTAGCCTTACCGTTCCAAAAGTTTCAAAGGGGACTGTATAATAAATAACTTCAACTCATTTGCTGTAGGGCTTTGCAATTCTGTCAGTCTTATGTACTGTATATTACATATTTCATCATTCATCATTTCATCATTAAACTTGCCTGCATTATTTACATTCAATTATTAGATTTCGCAACAGTTTCTTCTCTGAGGCAATCATATTACACAATGGACTCCGATATTGCTGCTACACTTTTCTATCCAGTTGCATGACAGAATAGAGCCTAACGTTTACAGAAAATTACTCACACTGGTTATCCAATATTGTTATGTTGTTTTCCTGTCTTATTGTGTGCATTGTCATGTGTATTTATTGTGTACTTTTTTGTATTCTTCTCACACTGTCATGTATTTGCGCTTTATGCAGTCCTGTTCCGGCCCGGACTGAAACAAAAAGTATTCAGCCTGAGAGTCTCACATCAGCCCAGACCACTCCATACACCAACAACAAATTCTAAGACCACTGACCAACTACTGTAATGTGCACTCACTGACCAATGTATTAAAACCCCTGTACACCTGCACATTCATGCAAACATCTCATCAGCCTATCATGATGCAGCAGCACAATGAATAAAACCATGTAAGCACAGGTCAAGAGCTTCTGATAATGTTAAGATCAAACATCAGTATGCGGAAAGATGTGAGCTTGGTGAGCATGGTTGTTTGTTCCAGACAGGGTGGTTTGAGTGTTTTTTTTGTTGTTTTTTTAAACAGCCAACCTCCTGGGATTTTCATTCATAGCCGTCTCTAGAGTTTACACATAATGGTGCAAAAAAATACATACAACATACATACAACACAACACAAACACACAGCGTGCAGTATTTCTGTGAGTGGAAACACCTTGTTACTGAGAGGATCAGAGGAGAATGGACAGACTGGTTCAAGCTGACAGGAAGGCTTTGGTTAGTCAAATAACCACTCTTTACAACAGTTGTAAACAGAAAATAATCTCTGAAAGCATGATTTTACCCAGATTTAGAATGGGGTTCTTAATTATTTGGTTGGTGAGTGTATGTCAAAAGAAAAACATTACTTTTAACATTTTTAAAAAAATCATGATACCTATATGAAAAAAAAGTGTGTTTCTAATAGGAACTACTATTGCATACCTTTAAATTAACATTAGCTCCCGTCTTCTCTATAACCTACAGTATAACATCAGTACTGCAGTTTACGGATTCTACAACACCACCAAGCCGTAAAAGTCTTAAACTACAATATTAAACCAAATGATGTAATTTCTTTAGTCCAAGATTTTAATATATATTCTTACAATATTTT
>JANDJT010000228.1:6700059-6717708 GCA_024331685.1 Stegophilus panzeri | reverse complement strand
CAGTCCAAAGACATGCATGGTAGGCTGATTGGCATGTCCAAAGTGTCTGTAGTGTATGAATGTGTGTGTGAATGTGTGCCCTGTGATGGATTGGCACCCTGTCCAGGGTGTACCCCACCTTGTGCCTGATGCTTCCTGGGATAGGCTCCAGGATTCCCCGTGACCCTGAAAAGGATAAAGAGGTATAGAAGATGGATGAATGGATGGATAATAATAATAAATTTTTAGCATGTGTGGATAACTTGAATAATGGAAAAATGTTTAATATTTTTTTTATTATGAGATTATTATATAACAAATATAAGACCATTAAGCCTATTTCTAGTTATTCCTTTGTACACACTCAAAAACAGACTACAGCCTAACCAAACCATAACTCAAACCTTCTGATTAAATTGTCTATGATTGTTGGCCTATTAGGTAAATAAAAATAAATTTAATTACAGAAGCTGGCTGTGCCAGCAACTATCAGTGTAGTTTAGGGTTAGGCTATAGCGTTAACTCAGACTTTAGGCAACATTTCCAATACTGAAAAATTTCGACGAATGACAAATACTCATCATTCCCTGGTGAGCCGAAAAGCATCACAAAACATGTTAAGAGCTGAGGAGGATGGGCAATAGCAGCTGAGGACCACATTGGGTTCTGCTCCTGTCAGCCATGAATAGGAATCGGAGGCTACAGATTCCCATTTGGAAAAAAAATGTCACCTATTCTTTTTTCCAATGCTGTCCAACCCATCAACCACACCACAGTCAAAGTCTGTGGGACCACATTCTTCCCAATTATGATGTTTTCTTTTTTTTCTTTCTTTTTTTTTTTTTTTACTTGTATACGCATGATTTCACACACACACACACACACACACACACACACACACACACACACACACACACACACACCAGGTTCCTTTCACCTCCCACAAACATGATAATACACGGATTGGTTATGCTAAATAGGCCATAAATAGCCCATAGGTGTGAATAAAAGAGTGTGAGCTCTTATCTCATGTTCAGTGTTACTGGGATAGACTCTGAATATAGAGTGACTTCAACTTGTAAACAGATTATTATATCCTTGCAATAAATATCACTCCCCTAAAAAGAAGTAATTTCAAACACTCATTCCAAATAAGCCATTTGTTTTAAAGCAATACCAAATCCAAATAATATAATTGCTTGGTTTTATCATTGAAAAACATTTTTGAGTATATATTTTCATTTTTCCCCCCATCCTGGCCAGGCCTCACACATCCAGAGTTTCTAGTTTGATCCTGAGTTTGTATTACTGTTTGCGTTACTTCTGTGGGTTGGATATTATAAAAAAAAAGCCCTTGATTCATTTGTCATTTTCTACCCTCCTGTTCCTTTGTCTTAGGACAAAACCTTGTCGATTTTAACTGTGTTATATTTCTATGCCTTGTTTTGAGAGCAGTGCCTGTGTTTTCATTCATGAATAAGGATTGTCCTTGTTTACTGCTGTCTTCTGGTGATTTGACAGTCACTGTGGACTGTAACTACAATTCCTGGATTGCCCACAATAAGGTATACATTGAGTTTACACACTTGTAAGTCTTCGGTTTAGTGATGGGTTATTACGGATGTCCTGAGTGACTCTCACGCCTGCACTTTTAAAAAATTTGTAATCAGTCAGGGAGTCAGTGAGCAAATGTGATTTTCTAGCCGTTATTGTATTGCTCATCACATCAGTTAGATGTGGGATTGAAATTTATCGTAGATAGTAAATGGTAAAGACATGTAGCTTATTTATTTTCCTTACTTTACTTTTACGCAAGTCTAATTCAATCAAAGGCTATAAAGGCTATATAGGGTATATCTTCTGAAGTGCCTGTGTTCTGAATAGACTAATCTATCTTGTTGAGATGTTGCTAACATGTTGGCTGATTTACAGGTTGTGATATTCGTGTAGTTTTAATTAATATTTGCTGTAATGTTTTAAAATTATTTGCTTTCTTTAAGTTTTATACAGAATGTTCAGATGCATTGTATTTTTCTTTTCATATGATTGTTCTGGTGCAAGGAATTCCATTGAGTTTTTAATTGTTTCAATGTTTTGTATAATTGTTTTATGTGTATTTTGGTGCACACACACACACACACACACACACACATATATATATATATATATATATATATATATATATATCTCCTAACCAGTTGGTCACTAATTAACACTTAAAACAAGTGCTTAAGCTGAAAGTCCACACTGTTTCTCACACATGTTTTATGTATATATTCTTATTGCTGTCTCTGTCAAACATTTTCTACTTCTGAGTAGATCAAGTATGCCACTTCTTTATTCTAACAGAGCTGAATTCAGTGGCTGACTAGTTCCTATTGCTGACATGGGTTTGGATCCATTTGTCCTCTTAGAGGGAAGAGTTTTTCTAACCGATCACCTTTATCCTATGATGAAACATATCTAATGTGGATATTGTATTAGTGGTGTCTTTCACGATGACTATAACCCCATCCACAGGGCACTATGAGTCATTGAATAATTTGATGAGGATGAAAATGATGTAAATCATATGCTATGGCTTTCACAGTCACCAGATCTCAACTAATTGAACAACTCGAGAGATTTTGGACCCATGTGTTAGACAGTGCTCATTAGCACCTTCATTTAAAACACCAGTTGTGGGAATTTCTGGAAGAATGGTGTTCATCTCTCCATTAGAGTCCTAGAGATTTGTAAAAACTATGCCAAGGCTAATTGAAGCTGGCAGCTTGTGGTGGCCTAACAGCTTACTACACTTATGTTGTTTTGTTGTTTTCTCCTTATGGTGTCATAGAGTACAAAGATAGATAGATAGATAGATAGATAGATAGGATAGATAGTTAGATAGCTATTTCAGTTGGCGCATACTGCATTGAGAGTCTGCAAAAGTCTATAAACAAATCTACCTTTGGGTCTGGGATGATATGAGTAGCAGGGGGTGGAAGCTGAAGTTGCTTTTTACCCCAGGAGTGTGCAACCCCCAACTGGCACTGTGGTTTGCCTGGACACCTCCCCTGCTGGCTGCCCCACATTCCGCCACACGCCGAATGATTCTCTCAACAGGAACACAGCCTGAGTGCTGTGTTTCAGCACCACTATTCATGATCTACAAAAACAAATGGCAATAATGGGCTTGACAGTGTTGGTGGTGATATTTGAAGGTCAGTTATTAAACCTGAATTCTGTATGATTTGTGTTAGTATTTTGTATTTCTGATTTATGTTCTTTGGCTCTTTGGCACTTGGCAAAGGGACCCATTGACCCAAGCTTTGTATTTTGATTTTTATAACAATACAATAACCAATATTATAACTACCTCTCAGTTACTACCAGTATTAATAAAATTTATAGATATAGAAAAAATCCCTTCATAGGCACAATGCTTCAAAATATATATTGTCAGAAAAACATTGTATCTTGACTATAGTAATTTATTCTAGTATTTTATATAATAATATTAAAATAAACCAAATATAAGATAATTAAACCTATTTCTAAACATTTAAATAGTCTTCTATTGGCAGATTTTATTTTTCAAAATGTAAGCATTTATTTATTTATAGAAAGTACAAAAATCAACTGCCAACATTTAAAGCTTAAATGTGTTAAAGCATTTAAAGCAAGCTGAATAATATTATACTTAGTCCCATAGGTATGGTGGCTTAGTGGTTAGCTTGTTTGCCTCACACCCCCAGGGTTGGGGGTTTGATTCCTGCTTTTGCCCTGTTTGCATGCTCTTCCCCTGCTTTGGGGGTTTCCTCCAAGTCCCTCCCCCATCCAAAAAGGATGTAGTATGATTGGCATTTCCAAATTGTCCATAGTGTGTGATTGTACCCCTGGGGTAGACTTGGGAGCCTTGACCCTGTGGTATAAGTGGTATAGAAAATGGATAGAATAATCCCGTAAGAAATGTTAGATAAATATGTTCATATTCAAGATATTTTCACTTGCTTAGGTATAAAGTTTTTTTGCAGTGAAGGTTTCACTGATGGCATAATAATGATGTGGGACAGACTACTGTATACACACACACACACACACACACACACACACACACACACACACACACACACACACACACACACACACTTCAGAGTTAATTTGAAATGCCTATTGCAGAGCAGACATCACTGTGTTTATGAACAGACAGAAACACTCTGTTTCCTGGACCAGAATGCATAGGTGCACAATTGGCTCAATCTTCCAATATATAGCATGTTGGATTTCTGGAGCTACCAAAAAGGTATAAGTAGGATCTTTGATTGCACATCAGGCACTGGTTTCAGCACTGGAAATTCTCTAACCTCATTGCGAAAACGATGGTCCCACACTGGGATCCGGAATTGGTGAAGTTTAAGCAACTTGTCATATGACCGAATGCTAAACAAGAATATAAAATGGTTTTCAATTAAAGACAGCGTTTTTGACCATTAAAATTAAATTGCATATGTTACTGATCAGCACACAGGGTTTCCGTTTTGGGATTAAAATGTGTCACACTGTGGCCCAATCCCAGAACTCCCGTTAATGTTAATGGTGCAGTAACATACTAAAAAACGTCTTAATTGATCTGCTATTGCAATTGAGAATGCACCCAGGCCAGCCCTGTGTCCAGGGAAGGCTTTCAAGAGCTACATGGAAGTGGCAGCCAGCACCACAAAATCTGTGGGTCATAAACATAGGGTTTTTTTTTTTCTTCTGCACCTAGGAAGTGTGAATTTACAGTTTATTCACTCTTTCCCTAGGTATTCCTAAGGTAATTCTTGCATCTACAAATTAAAAGTTTCTAGGTGTGTCATTATTTTGCATGTTTATATATAACCTTGTCATAACTTGCCAATAAAATGACACAGGGTGAATTCTGGGACACAGGTCTACCAGAGACCAAATTTGAGAGTTTAAAGATGTATGATAGTATTGGAATGACCTGTGTGTCTAGTGGTAATGGCTGTGACCTGCTAGGTTTTACAACATGCAAACTGTTATCAATTTCATTAGACAGAGTGAAGTCAATTTTGTTCATACTGTATACCCACTGACTGTGTCTATGTGTATGTAATGTGGCTTTACCTACATGTATTGATTTGGTGTGTATGTGTGTGGCATTGACAAACATTAATTGCTACCAGTTTAGATTATTTTCTCTGAGAATAAATTGAGAAGCTACAATGGGCATCAGTTACTTTACTTTTTATTATCCTTTCATGGAGAAAATATGCAGTTTGAGGGCTGTTTAATAAAAATATAATAATAATTATAGTGCTAAATATTTGTTACCTATACTTCAAATCCATAAAATTAACCCATACATAACATTAGTCCTAATTTACTGTACTGTATATGTTGTGATCAGCTTTAATTTTTCGCAAGGACAACTTTCTCATTTAATTTACTTCTATAAAAAAATGACCTAATGCTAAATTCTGTAAACTGAATTATTTGTCTGTCATTAGGTGCTGGCTTGGTCAGTGTGTATTTTGTGCTCAGTAAAGTTTCAAGGTGGCAAATGAAACTGAGCACTTGTTCATATGTGATGCCAAGCATTATCCAACAGGCAATAATTTCTGGGGGGGAAGTAGGTGGGGCGGTGGGGAGGACAGAAAAGGGAAATGTGTTATAATTGCTGTCGGTGAAGCATAGTCCCCATACAAAATGCATTAGTTTGCCTTGACACAATAATTACCTGTTTTTGCAGATGTTTTGTGGCATTGTTGTGCAAACAGTTTAGTGGAGAGTAATTATGGGAAAGCGAGCTGAAAATAAAATAAGTGGGAGGTTTCTTGCAGATTCACCTTCATTCATGCAGAGAAAAGCTATGCGATGCAGCTGGAGAAAATGGAGCTGAGGCAAAAGGATCATCCTAACAAAGTTATTATCGCCCCATTCCTGTGTCCAACCCCCTCATGTTTTTAAACACAGAATTTTATATTCCTCTGTGATTTCTGTTCTCTGTATACTGGAAGTTACGAGGTTTTTCACTGAAGCAGCACAAAGTCATAAAATCAGGAAGATGAAGAAATTACACATTATACATTTCATAAAGTGATAATGGACTATTTGTTTGTTTGTTGTTTTTATGCTTATTTGTGCAAATCATAGGTCTTTCATGCACACTTGCAGATGCAGAAATGTTTTTTTTTATACTGAAAAGATAATTGAAGGGCAGGCAAACAACTGTTTTAGACCTTGTTGGATGGTGAACACCTCTTTGTTCTATGATCGCTCTTAATGATAGGATATACATTAGACTGTGTATTTTAGCATTTCCAATGTGCTTAAGTTGGCTGACAGATGCATGTGTTTATGTATTTATATATTTATTCAATATTGTATTTATTTTTTGCTTTTGTTAATGTGTAGTTATACATTATAAAAAAACATGTAGTTTATTGGTGTACATAATGTAGTAAAATGGTACAAGTGCCTTGAATTCATGATTACAGTCACGTGGCACAGTGGAATATTTAGTCCTAGATACATGGATGTAGTTGTAAACTAAATTGAAGTGAAAGCTAATATTGCATTTCTTTTACACCCACTCATTGTGGCTGCCATGTTGGCTGAGGTATCAAGCACTGGAACCCTAATCCTCACTCACACACACACACACAAAAAAACTCGGAATTAGAGGTCTTACAATATAATTAATTTCTGTTGTTGGTAAAGTAATTAATTAATTAATTTTCATAATTTTCAAAATGTCAACTAATAGTAGTAGTCTTTCTTTCCATGCTTCAGTGTTTATGTCCAGGTGTCCTGCAATATATCTCCATATGTTTTTGAGAGAAATTCCTGCCAACGTCCTTTATTCATCATCATTATCCCATCACATATTTTCTGTTATTGTTCCAACCCTTAAACGGCAGTGCGGATCTTTATAGTGTATCTACTGACTTACTTTGTTTTGGTTTTTTTGGGCTATTTTGAGTGAACTTGATCTATTGACTTTAAGCTTCTGCAGCTTCCAATTGGACATACTGAATGTACCTTGGCACATATTATACAAGTCTCTGGAATTGTATTGGATGGATGTAGCACCATTCATCCAGAGGTCAAAGCATATGATTTGCATTGTTGTGTTATTTTCATTCTCATCAAACCATTCAATGAGCCATTGTGCCCTGTGGAAAACACCACTCCCATCAGAATAAATGGTTCACCATAGGATAACTGTGATCAGTCAGAATCACTTTGTATTGACCTTTCTGTCTAAGGGGTCAGGTAGATTCAGACCAAACTACAAATTACAGTTTTTCTTTGAATTTATATATGAACCCTGATGTGGTCTTCCTTCCTGTCAGCTCCAACTAGTCTGTCCATTCTCCTCTGACATCTCTCATTAACAGGCATTTTCTTGCTGCTCACTGGACGTTTTCTTGTTTTTCACACATTCCCCTTCTGTCCAAGGGGATCAGCAATCATCTGGTACCATGCCATGGTCAAACTACAACAGGTTTCCCTCATTCTGATGTTTGATGTGAACTTTAAATGAAGCTCTTGACCTGCATCTGCATGATTGTATTGTATTGTATTGTGTTGCTGCTACATAATTGGCTGATGGGTTTATTGCATGACTGTGTGGATGTACAGGTATTCCTAATAAAGTGATTGTGGATGACAATTAGTGTGTAAGGGACGATGGATAACTTATATCCTGCACATGTTTTCAACTGAAATATATTCCTTATGCTTGTACGATCATATCCCATTTAATTGCACATGTTGAAATTTTTCAGCATATCCACAGCCTTGATCAGATGTGAATATTTGGCATTTGTGAGAACGGATGCACTTCATAGCCCCTGTGTGATTCACCATTAAAATGGAACGACTTACTGTACGCTCTATCATAAAATGAAAAATGCAGCATTACAATGTGGCGTTGCAATAGTTTAATTCACATCATACAAGCAGCAATCTGAGTAAGAACCTGAATAATTACTGCACCAACCTTGAGATTTTAATTTAATTTAATTTAACTTAATTTCCATATTTCTATATATGCCATTGCCTTAATGTTGTCATATAGAATATGATCATCCAATTATTGTTGCTCCCTTTGCTTTTCAAAAATGTTGTCCTCAATCACTCCAGGCTTTCTGATGTGCATTCAGACGTCATTCTTTTTGATGTGGCCTTTCCTCTACCTTTTCACATCCTTCAAGTGCCTCCCATTGATGTTTCATCTTTGATAATGTTTAGCAGGCTCCTGTGGGCCACAGGGCTTAGAGGCAGAGAGGGGCGGTCCCCCCACTGAGGAGCTGAAGGTCTTCGGGGTCCCGCCAGCGCTGATCGAGGTGAGTCTTGAGTGGCCACTTGGGGTGTTCAGTGGTGGCCACTGTGGGCTGGGTGGCTTTTGAAGTGAAAGATCTTAAGGATATGAAACAAAACTGCGGATGGATTCATTTGCCTACAGGGGAAAGAAGGCAGTGTAGTCAGGAGGGTGGTCTTTAGGAGGAGTGGAGGTGCCAGGTTACTGGGGAGCCAGAAAAAAAGGAGCCTTTAATCCGAGCATGTCTTGTAGGTCAGGCAAAGTTCGTGGGATGAGCAAAGGGCACGCCAAAGGTTGTGCTGATTTATTCAGTGCCACATAGGGCAAACATTTTTACCTGTGCAATGAGAGAGAGAGACAGAGAGAGAGAGAGAGAGAGAGAGAGAGAGAGAGAGAGAGAGAGATAGAGAGAGAGATATCAATATTTGATCACATTTGACATGTTTTCATGTTCAAAGAGAAACCTGAAAACTTAAAAGTAAGCATAAAATATGATAAGCACAAGTCCTATGATAGAACTTGTGAAACTGTTGTCAATTATGCTTTTTAAAGATTTGAAAAACTGTTTGTAATTAACACACAAAGCCTAATTAATCTTCTACAAATTCTGCAGAGGTCATATATGAACACTTTAACACCACAAAGTTGTGGGAGCAGGCAGGTTTTATTTTTGTGCAGACAGACAGATACAGTATGAAGCTCTCAGGATAAAGGCCATGTTCATTAACATGGGAGTGCATTGGATGTGGCGGGTTATTCATGCGCCAATATATGACACATTTACTGCATTTATTCATTCATCTTCAGTAAATGCTTTATCCTGGTGTGGTTAAATTGCTAATTTGGAGAATGTCTGCAGTCCAGGCAGGAGTCAACATGTACAATACTAACTCCAACATTATCACCCTCACTTCCTCCATAAAAAGACAGGCAAACAGAGAAATTATATGACATCATCACTATTAGCATTTGCAAAACTATTTGATTTTTCATAAACTTGTTGTTTTTTTTTAGAAAAACAAATCTGTACACATATACACCAATCAGCCATAATATTAAAACCACCTGCGTAATATTGTGTTGATCCCCCTTGTGCCACTAAACAGCTCTGACCCATCGAGGCATGGACTCCACAAGACCTCTGAAGGAGTGCTATGATATCTGGCACCAAGACATTAGCAGCAGATCCTTTAAGTCCTGTAAGTTGCAATGTGGGGCCACCATGGATCAGACTTGCTTGTCCAGCACATCCCACAGATGCTCGATTGGCTTGAGATCTGGAGGATTTGAAGGCCAATCAACACCTTGAACTCTTTGTCATGTTCCTCAATCCATTCCTGAAACTTTTTGCAGTGTGGCAGGGCGCGTTATCCTGCTGATAGAGGCCATGTCTGTTAGGAAATACCGTTGCCATGATTTGGTCTGTATTTGGTCTGCAACATTGTTTAGGTAGGTGGTACGTGTCAAAATACAGTAACATCCACATGAATGCCAAGATCCAAGCCTTTGATCTCCATGCGCATCAATGAGCCTTGTGCGCCCATGACCCTGTTGCCAGTTCAACAGTTGTTCAAATCGTCTAGCCATCACAATTTGGCCCTTTTCAAAGTCACTCAGATCTTTACACTTGCCCATTTTTCCTGCTTCCAACACATCAACTGACTGTTCACTTGGTGCCTAATATATCCCACCCCTTAACAGGTGAGATAAGAAGTGTTATTCACGTCACCTTTCAGTGGTTTTAATGTTATGGCTGATTGGTGTAAACAAGCATAACTTTTTTTCCCCTGCACTGTAATGTAAATGTAAACTACGCCCAATATTGAGCAGAAAGGTAACTATTGAAGGCAGGAAAGAAGGATGATTATTCATTTCTGCATTGATAGTACATGAACATACTTCTTTTGTAATTTAAACAAATGGGCTCAGCTGTCATGGCCTGCCCAGTGCCTCCTTCAAACATTATATCAGCATGGAGAGTAAGAGGGAGAGCTGGAGGTATAAAGGAATCCCTCTGTGTTTGGTCCTTCTGTGAGCTTTTTGTTAAAGAGCATGCCTCGGGCTGATGGAGAGAGAGAGAGAGAGAGAGAGAGAGAGAGAGAGAGAGAGAGAGAGAAAGGCTAGTAGCTTAGTGTCTCTGTCATTGCCAAACTAAATTCTCTGCTGCCGGGCCCTCATCACCATGCTGTCCTGTCTGACCTTTGTGGGCCTCTCTGGAAAATGAAAGAGGGAGAGAAAGAAAAAGGAAAAGAGACCGAAGGGAGTCGGGAAGTGGAGATAGCCACCAGCTCCTTTTCTGCTGGCCTCAGTGTATTAACCCTCGGCCTTCTGCAGGACTCTTTCATTCACCCAGGGCTTTGATGCATATGTTCTGAAGGTGGCTGCAGAGACTCAAGCACGGTGGCAGATGGTGGACCTTCAGGCTTCTGCTGGTCAGGCTGGTGTTAATTTCCGAAAGTTTTTTTCTGCCAGTGTATTAAATGAAGGCTCAGCAGTGCAGAAGACCTTCCCCTGCTGCATGAGAGAGAGACAGTAGAAGAGAGAAAGGTGGGACACTGAAATGCCCTCAGTGCATCAACAGCCATCTATAGATAAGCCCTATCTTATGTAACTATTTACTAATCGTTCGGTTTGTTGATTAAAAATACATTTGAAGCTTTTTTTTCCCAGTGTCCAGTTTTTTATTGTCCTTGTCTGAAAATGGTATACGATTTTATCTCTAAAATTGCCCTGATGATTGTGAAAAGCCTCACATTGTGAAAGTCCCTTGCAAAGCCAAGTACTTTTGGGAGACTGGGACAAGCTGACTGGGGGAGAAACAAAATAAGTTTTTTGACAAAATCTAATTTAAAGCAGGCAAGGTGAAGCGTGGTGGAGGAGAAATGCGGCAGCGGGTGGTTATGGTAGTGGAGGGGCATGGGTGATGAACATTGCCTGTCCTTGAGATTGATCTCCCCTCTTCCCTCAGGACTCTATTTTGCCATTCGTCCTCTAAATCATGGCAGCAAAAAACACCCCCAACACACACACACACACACACACACACACACACACACATGCACAGACAATTAGAATTAGTGCCCAGCTTCAAGATGCTTGCAGGTATAGGCCAGCTGTCACTGGTTTCAGATTGAGTGTGCTGCCCAACACTTTGGCAGAGGGTGACAAGAAACTGGCGCTTGTCTTCCCCCCATCCTTTCATCCATTTTTTCTTAATGTTTCACGGCGGTGAACAAAATGGACAGATGGGGAGGCCTCACTGCCCTGATGTTTGAATTCTAATTATATTAGTGCTGGCCCTGTGTGTATCCATGATGAATGTTTACTTAGCTACTGATTTATAATCATTTAGATAACACCTGTTTCAGAGAGGTGAAAAAAGATACAGCGGGTCAGTGGCCAGGTGTGGAGAATGGTGGAAGTCTCATATGCTGTAATCTGTCTGGAAGAGCAAACAGGTGTGCCCTGGAAGAGCGTTGGTGGCTCTAAACAAACAGGCTTAAGAATAAAAGAATCTTTGAGTGGAGTATGCTCTGACCTCTTAAAGCATACTTTAAAACTGGTCTAAAATTGTCATTATCGGCACCTCTCATGTTGAGATATTGACAGGAATTTTGTCACCACTGTGAAGGCTCATAGCGAACGAGTTGGGTGTAGTACTTTCAGTGTAGCTGCAGCTCTCACAGACCCTCCCTTCTCCCTCCCTTCTACTGTTTCTCTGTCTCAAGCTCACACACACTCTTTTTTGAAAGGTCAGGGCACTGAGTGGGTCTGTTTGAAGTATGCTCTTCCGCACTATGCAGGAGGGATTGGCTCAGCAGGGAAAGCGAACACTTCAGCTTCTCCAGCAGCTTCTTCATGGCCCAAGTTGCTTCTTAAACACATCCTGCTGTCCATAATGTAGAGAGATGTACAGAGTGGAGGGTAGAGAAAGAGCGTGTCAGCAGAAGAACACCCCACTGGAAAGATTGAGACATAAAAATCACTAAGCTATAAGTAACTTGTTCAAGTATTCATTGAAATAATAACTGTATATTTTCTGAAATTTAGCTTTTTGGTTGGGGGAAAACAAACAAAAAAAATAAACAAAAAAACAACCTAAACTTCCCATAACACATTTTTTTTTCCTGTGTGATCAATTTGCCTGTGGTGCTCAGATCAATTCAATATGGATAAATTTAATTGTTGTAAATTTGTCATAGCCTGATCAAAAGCAGCAGTTTACCAGTTTTTCTAGTAGGAAATGAAGCTGTAACTGTAGTATTATAGATACTTTATGATGATATTTGATCTAAAATTAGATATAAATCTCCACCCACTCTAATCCCTTTAAACAAGGTCAGATTAAACCACACCATACAGAAGGAGACAATTATGATAACCGATGAAAAGTGCTAGAAGATAGAGGGTTACCTGTTAAAACCACTTACTGATGTATATACTATTTCTGTACATTTATTACATGTACTTCATGTAAAATGCCAATTGTACTCTATGTATACGTATCCCTTTGTTTCACTGTTACCTGTTCATGACACGAAAGAAGTAGGAGCATACAGTATGTTAATGAGGGTAAAATGGTGGTGTGATAGTTCAAAGGGCCTTTTTGATTAATTTCACTAGATTTCATTAGTTTCATTAGATTGTGTATATGCAATAGATTAATCAAGATGTATAGTACATTTTATTGTAACTTTCCTGTTAAACCCCCAAACACCCCCCCCAGCACCCAAAAAAAAGCAATGCTGTTCTGCACTATAGTATGGTTGTTTAGACATTATAGTATACTTCGCTAAAGCATAGGTCTCATAGTATATTGTGCTACAGATCTTATACTTTATTGTACTGTAGTAGATACACTCAACTCAACTTACAGTAGATGTCAGTGTAAATTAGTGGTTCACAAATTAGGGGTCACTTGATATACCAATGGGGTCAAGAGAGAAACTTGAAAGAGAAACATTTTCTCTTTTTTTAATAATTTATTTATTATAAAGATGATTATTATTAATAGAAATGTCACTCTAACTATGAAGTTCAAATGAAGAGTGCTGTTTTAGTGTTTTCACGGACAGGTTGACACGCTGCACTTCAATGGGAATTCAGCAAAGGACAAATACAAAACTTCCCCACTAAACAAACTAGTGTTGTGTCTCAAATTGTATACTTTTGTACTATTCTAGAGAGTAATTTTGTACTAACACTACAATTTTTTCTATTCCGGTTAGTGTTTAAATTTTAAAAACCTCTCATGCAGCCTTCAAACCTACCAAAAAGTCTGTTTTGCATACAAATCTTTATTTTCTAGATTAGTAAATACTTTTGAATGCAAGGTCAGTTTTAGATGCAGCTCATGAGAATAGCCAAGCTGACGACAGAAAGTTTTAATAAAGGTCACCAGTGTGTTTAACATCACTGTGCATGAAATCGCTAAACACTATACAGTACGCTTAGAATCCTGATAAACAAAGATGTTTTGGCTCTGATGTGCCATCTGGAGAATGTTGCATTTAATCAACGGGATGTACATAAGACATGCAGGTGAGTGTGTGAGTCTGCATGCATACATGCAAAGTCACGTGTCAAGTTTAAACCAGGCCCTTCTGCTTCGTGTCGTGCCATATCATACCACCTGGCATGGATTATTTTCCTATAAAAACACACCCTGTTCTGTTTCTTTCTTCATGTATCATTTCAAGCTAGACGTGACAGAGGAAAAATATATTCCTTTCAAACACCCAACCTGACTTTTTTTAAAATGCAGTCAAGAAATGCAAACTTCACACTAGACTTATAAATCAATGCAATGAATGTTACTTTGACTTTTAGTCCTTTATGTTACGCGTAACAACATGATGAAATGTTACAGTAATCCTAAATTATAAACTGAGGGTTTGTATAAGAAAAAGTATGCTGGTCAAGTGCTTGGGGTCCAATGGGGTTGTTTGCCGAAAATGTTTGGGAACCCCAGCAGAAAAATGAACATATCTGGTGTTTTCAAACATCATATTACAACAGGAGGGAAAAAAAATACTCTATTGTTTTCTGTGTCTATTGCGGGTATACAGAAAGGTTGCTCAAAGGTTGAGGGGAGGTGGTGGAAAGAATCATACATCGTCATGCTGATGAGTTAGTTAGTTAGTTAGAAATCCTCTAATAAAAACATTGACCCATGTAATTGATTTTAATGGCAGTCCTGTGCCATCGTTCCCGCACTGGCTGGATGCCAGCCAGATGCCATCAGCACTACCCCCCCCAACAACCACCAAGTATCAAGGGGGTAGGGGAGGAGGATTCATTGGGGTGTGTGGTGTGATGGTGAAGGGGACGATTGTGGGGATGATGGGGGGTGGGCACAGATGAGCGCCTGCCTCTGAAGTGGAAAGTAACAAGAATAGATTAGCGCGCTTGATAAACATGGTGCACAGCGGGCTCCAAAGGCAGCCAAGGGTACAACTGACCTTTTTGTTCACTGTCAGGGGCAGAGGGGGATGCTGTGGAGAGGGGGTGGCAAGTACAAAAATGACCATCATTCTGAAGAATGGTGAGCACTGGAAAACAGTTCGCCTCTGCAGGACCACATTGTCTCACTCTGCAAAGACTCAATGCTATGCTTGGTGCAGCAGTGTGGCTAAATTAGCTGCTGCTGCTTTTGTTTTGCCCCTTTTCATTCTCATTTCTGGTTTGGAAAGCATCATCAGACCTTTTCATTACCCCATGGTTACTGGGATGTTGATATTATACCTCTATTGTAGTCTTAAAGAAGCAGCATGGTGTGAGCTTGGTGGCATCTTGGATGGGTGTATGTCAAACTCTCTTGATTCCATGGTCTTGGCAGCTTTTAACTAAAGTGGAAGTGGCACCCACCTGGAAAGGAGAGCTTGTTTTAAGTGCTTCACACTGTTTGTGTCTTGTTGACTGCCATTGCTTTTTTATAGTTCCTGGCGGGGTGGAAAAAGACACACTTAAATGCACACTGAGCAAATGAAGGTTATGGCTAGTATGAGCTTGACTGTGGGATAGTTTACATCTGCTAAGTACCCAGGGAGTGGCGGCCTGTAATATTGACTTAGAGGCAAAAAAAAGGTTAGATTCTATTATTCCTCATTGATTGGTTCTCACGTCAAGCGGCAAAGGTGGAACAAACATTTCCAGTGGTCAATTTTACATGCTGATAGAACAACAGCTTCTAATGACCTCCCACTGGCACCTGGTTTTGCCCACACTTTGGGAAGAATGCCATATAAATGATTCCAAAGGTAGCATGAGAAGGTCAAAGTGACAATTCCCCCATAATTAACAGCTCGTTTTGCTCACCAGTGGATGATTCTGTATGACATGAAGCGTGAGGGTTTTGCTAAGTCTGGCAGTGCAACTTTAGTGTTTAATTTACCTTGCTTGATGTCTGCCAGATGTACATGAACACAAATAGATTAGCCAGCCTTTAATGCTCATCTTGCAAATGAACACATCTGTGTCACATTTAAAACAAAAGGCTGGCCACCTCACATAACCTCTCTTTCTTTCTCTCTCTCTCTTTCTCTCTCTCTCCCTCTCTCTCTCTCTCCCTCTCTCTCTCTCTCGTGCTCTCTCTCTCTCTCTCTCTCTCTCTCTCTCTCTCTCTCTCGCTTCCTTTCTCCCCCCTTCTCTTTCTCCCTCCCTCTCTCCTTGAAAAACATTGAGCTTTGTGAATTAAGGTTTCAGTGAACACATATTCAGAACAATACCCACATGGACCCAGATGAAAACTGTGCTTAATTATATTAATTTACTGCATGGACTAGCGAGAAGGCATCGGGGGAATGGCACATCAAAGTCAGTGCAGTCTGACAGAAGTGGCACTGCTGCAAGGGGCCTACATCTCTCCCTCTGTCTCTCTCTCCTTATTCTGCTCTGTTACTTCTCTCACTTTGCCTTAGGATCGAACAGATGTTTTACTGAGAGGGCATTGAGACACAGTGCTTCAGTCCCCTACAGCAGGTGGCACCACAGGTTGTGATCAGTACGCACATGCACACACACACACACTTTTGTTGCACAGACCTGCCTGAGGTTTTCTGCTCAATTACAGAGAGGGAGTGCAGGTCAGCTGTGTAACTGGGTGGCAGGTATGTGTCTGACAAAATTTCTTGCAAGATTACTTGCAGCACTTGCTAGACTAATGACTGAACTTGAGGATGCCCGTAAGGCTGGAAAATCAGAGCAAAAGGCACTGCTGCTTCTTACTGATGGACTTACTGCCCTGTGTTCGGCCTCAAGACAGAATGGAGCCATTTTTAGTTCACATACACTGGCAGAGTGACTCATGGTGACTGCAAGAATAGGCTTTGTGACTTAATGTTGAATTTAAATTGAAAAGGAGTTTCTTAGGGTTTATAGCACCTGCTTATCATAAATTGTGCCACTTACTAATACTTTTAAATGAATAAATAGATAAACAGACAATCACTGGTTTAAGATAACACTGTAGATTTATATAAATACTAATGCACTGTCATACATTTGCCATTAACACAGTCATTATAAGACAAAGTTTCCAAATCTGGAATGAAATTGCTGCCATGAAGGGATAAAACTGGACTGAAACTTCATGCAATAAATGAACTAAGTGTTGGACCAGCCCAGGCTGACATTTGGAATGCAATATTCCCTAAATTATTAAACTACTGTGCCGTCATTATCATAGCAGTGCTGGGCCAATTCATTTTCAAAGTGCACCAGATGTGCTTCCACAATTATTCCAGCAAGAACTCAGGTTCAGAAGTGCATTCACACTCCCCAGTCTTGTTGGAACTGCAAATGTCTTCCATTTGAATTCCTGGCTGACCTTATCTCGTTTTGCTTTTACATTCCATTTCACATGAAATGTTTTGCAACTGTTTGGGGCGAGGTTGGCACATGAATAACGTGCAGGCATTTCATAATGCCCCCCCCTTAGAATTAAAATGTAAAAGCTCTTTGTAAATGGTAGTGTAAAATATTCAAATTCATGTTATTTTTCATAAACTAGATCAAATTTAACAGTTTACATGAACGATAAATAAATTTTCATATATGATTTTGCTTACGGAGCAAGCTATTTATGTTTAAATGTGCTTATTTGCTTAACATTGATTAATGCATACTGCAGATCACATATAATGCAGTTTCCTGTTTATTAACTTTTAATGAAGCTGTTAATGAACTATCAGAAAGGGAGAGCAAGTAGAACACCATGGTGGCTGGTGCTTTTTAACACAGACATTTGCTTGTGGAAAATGTTTGTGTGCATGTGTGTGTGTGTGTGTGTGTGTGTGTGTGTGTGTGTATGTATGTATGTATGTATGTATGTATGTATGTATGTATATATGTATGTA
>JANDJT010000228.1:6683979-6699928 GCA_024331685.1 Stegophilus panzeri | reverse complement strand
GCCTTCAGCTCGTCTGTATTGTTGGGTCTGGTGTCTCTCATAGTTTCTCTATGGGGTTCGGGTCAGGCGAGTCGGCTATTCAATCAAGCACAGTAATACCATGTTCAGCAAACCAGTTACTAATAGTTTTGACACTGTGGGCAGGTGCCAAGTCCTGCTAGAAAAGGAAATCAGCATGTCTATAAAGCTTGTCAGCAGATGGAAGCATGAAGTGCTCTAAAATCTCCTGGTAGATGCTGCATCGACTCTCGACTTGACAAAACACAGTGGACCAACACCAGCAGATGACATGTCACTCCAAATCATCACTGACTGTAGAAACTTCACACTGGACTCCAAGACTCTGGGACCTTGATTTCCAAATGAAATGTAAAAGTTACTTTCACCTTCCCCATGATTGACCACTGAACCAGATTGAGAGATTAAAGGCTCAGGAAACCTTTGCAGGTGTTTTGAGTTCATTAGCTGATTAGAGCTCTTCTCAGGTCGACATTTCTGTATTATAAATTCTTTATTACAATATGATATATTTTTGATTTCCATGAGTTGTAAGCTGTAATCATCAATTAAAACAAAAAAAAAGGCTTGAAATATTTCACTTGTTGTAATGAATATATGAAAGTTCCAATTTTTGAATTACATTCTGGAAAAAAATGAACTTTTCCATGATATAATTTTTTTTTTTTTTTTAGATGTACCTGTATATATATAAGCAAGTGAATCAAAGGTAATTTTTTGGTAACTGCCGTTATTGGCAAAAAGCCAGATATTAAATGCCAAATTAACACATAAATATTTTCTTTTCTCATGTAAAAAGAAGACATGATGCCTTTATTCATTCCCAGTGAAGCCGAGTGTCTGGACAGGACCCAGAATTACATTTTTCACTCATGTTGGGTTGGTTTGGGTGTACATGTAAAAATGTGAGCATTATATTTAAACAACTGGAAAAAATCTGGATCTGCAGTTAAATAATCAAAATCAATAGCAGCAGCAATGATAAGTATAGCATATAGCACATAGTCTATAGTAAGAAGAGTAGTATAAGTAATAACAATAAAACATTACTGATAATCACAGGTGTATATGTCTGAATCTTGTACTAAAATATATAAGGTATTGAGTTTTAGTGTCAATATGTAATGTTAGTCAGAAAGCACAACATGGATCTTTATCAGCTCGTTAGTTCTTCATTTACGTGGAAAAAGTAGCATGAGGTGCTAAACTGGTTGTGGATGTTAGAAGATCATTGCAAAAAAAATTTTTTTGAGTAAAACTGCCTTCAGTTAAATCGGTGTGAATGTGTGTGTTCATGGTGCCCTGTAATTAACTGGTGTCCCATCCAGGGTGTATTCTCATCTTGTGCCCAGTGTTCCAGGGCTAGGTTCCACATCCACCATGGGAACAGGATAAAGCAATTAAGGAAGATGACTAAATGAATAAACCTTGGACAAAAGTACTAAAACACTCTAACTCGGTTTCAATTATATTTATTTTTCCCCTTCTCCATTTACTTCCTTCCTCTGATTTTGGGCTGCTCTTTCTTTTCTCTGATTTTCCTCTGATCTTGATAGCTTTCTTGCCTTTTATTGGCTCATTGTTACAACAACTGCATAAATTAGGGTGTATTTTGTGTACATTATACTGCATGTAGGTGATGGTAAATTGGAGTGTGTCTTGTATGTAAATACGGAACTAGTCGGCAGGAGCTTGCATCAACGCATCTCTAACGGATACATCATTTGTGCATTAATCACTGCTCGTTTTGATGTTGTACAACAGTTTTATGAATCAGATGCAAATTTGTTCTGTTTTTTTTCTAGGTTATAAATATTTTGCAGCTTGATTAATCTAGAATAAGATTTTGCCCTACTCACTAGTGCATAAATACCCAGCCCTCTATCCACAATCTCATACAGTCATGACAATATGCCTATCAGACAGAGATTAAAAGTAGGGTGTAAATTACCATGGACACCTTTATTCAATATTTAGTGTTCAGCTTTCTGTCATGACATAACCTTATCAGAAGGAGAGGATTTAAGAGTCCTAGTTGAGAACTTAAAAAGATCAATTTAATGAAGAATAATCCAAAAATAGTTAGGAAGTAGTTCAAAGAATAATCAAAGAATAATTCAAAATTGCTTTAAAAATACCAATCAAATTTGGAAATCAAATTTTCAAAGCATCAAAACAAAATGACCAACTAAAAAAAATAAAATGAGCCAAAGCTAAATTACTATTCAGAGCATGGGTACATATAGGTCTCCATCCTATGAACTTAAAGCATAATGCAAATTCTGCTAGTTATTTAAATTTATTTTTAAACTCTTTAACATCTTTTTAAATCTACATTCATACAAGTGTTTGCTTTCATGTGAAGTTTCAGTCGAGTACACACAATTTGTTAACTTTTTAAAAATCTTTTCACACGAGGCCAAGAGGCCATGAATTTATTTGTGATGTCACAATCCACAGTAGTGGTTAAAGGCTCATATGAAAGTAGACACTCAGGATTTGCAGTTTTTCATTAAAAAAAAAAAAAAAAAATACTTTAGTTGTGCTGTCCATTTTATCTCTATACCAATGTTATTGTGGAGAGGTGTGAATTATTTGCCTAGCAGGGGGCTGAAATCCATCCCATTTCCCTTTGCCCTGCTCACCAGCAGCTAAATACACAGTACTTAATACTCTACATACAGAAACCCAACAGTGTCCTTACTAATCTTATGACAGACTTGCGGCAATAAAAGAATTCATTTGTCTATACTGATTGAAAATGTCTGATAAGTCGATTTCCGTTCCACTGGCAGAATGGAACGTCAGTGTACTGCGAGAAAGGGTTAACTGTTTGGAAAACAGTTCTTTTATTTCAACAGTTGGAGAACTTTCCTTTCCTTTCCTTTTTTATGAAGCATGTTCAGCTATTGTCTGTCTTGTATTTTGGATTTACTATGAATTACTCTGTATTCCCCCACACAGTCTCCTATTAAAAGGCCTTGAGAAGCAAGGTTCCATGACAGCTCATATGTAATATTGTTTGCTCATATCTGTGCTGATTTTTGTGAATTTTTTTTTTCAACCATAGTGAGTGCCAGAAACCCTCTTTGTAGCATAAAGGACTTTAAACCTTAAGGAAGCTAAAAGATAGAGTGATGTTATGCCATTAGTTTAGAATTTCAAACCATTTCTAACACATGCTGAAGTAACAAGCAAACTTCAAATTCTGAGAAAGTAATTATCTAAAATGTTTTTAGAATATATCCAAATACACTTGAAACAGTATATTACATTTGTAAAAGGAAAACATTCTATGTTTAAATGTATATGGAAGAGTTTGTATATAAATTTAATAAAAGGCCAGATTATATATAAAGCAAACTAGAGATAAAGTATAAAGAGATAAAAATATGGATTAGTCTTAGTAAGTACAGTAGGGAATTTAGAGTTGTTCTAAAAGCAGAGCAGAAAGTCCTTGTTCTCTAATGCCTCCGCAAAGGGCTGAATTATATATTGTGATCTATAGTGTACCATCACTCTCACTAGGAAAGGTCGAGAACTTACTTTCTGTGTGTGTGTGTGTGTGTTTTTTTTTCTTGTGCAAATGCATTTCTTTTCACTGTGCTCTTTGCTTCCAATTAACTGAGTAGGCGTTTTAGCCCATAATTAGTATCTTCATTTCCTGTCTGAACCTTCATTATCAATGCAGCAAATTTGCCCGCAGTAATAGCTTCTAGTACTTAACGATGCCATTATTCTTAATGATACTGTTTTTAGCTACAAAGGAATAATTATTGTTCACTTCTGCTGGAACCACATGCAGAGACAAACTGTTTGGATTTGTCCTGTCAGCTTGGAGTATTCAAATATACAGTACAATATTGTGTATGATCCCATTTTTAACAGTAGATCAGAAACTGTGTAAGAAAATAGAAAATACATACTTCATTTTATATATATATATATAGTGTGTGTGTGTAGAGGGTTGTACAGAATTTTGATAACCTATGTTCAGATGGATTTTTTAAAGAAATAAAATTTTACAGCAGGTGTAATTCCCATCGCCATTGTCACAGAGACCAATGCGTTATATCATTAATTGTCCCGACCACTGTCTCTCAACCTTTCATGAACAAACATTCATAGAACGAGCATTGGGGCAGACTGTTTCCTTCCCTAATGGGCATCTGTTAACGTTTGTTTTAGCTCCCATTTTTGACCATTAGGTGCAATAATGACTCTACAGCATTAAATGATGTGAGGAATGATGACTTTATGAACACTACAATTTGTTGAATGGCTGATATATGAGGTTGGGCTCTGTTCCACCTGGCCTATGGATTTCCTCCACCACTGCTTTCTTATTCCAAGGCTGGTTTGAGTATTTCATAAACTGCTGATCTCCTTGGATTTTCACACACAACTATATTCACTAGAGCAGAAAATATCCATTAACCATCAGTACTGTAGGCAGAAATGGCTTGTTAATGAGAGAGGTCAGAGAACAATGACCCGTTAGAGCTGAACAGGAAGACTATGGTAGCTCAAACAACTGTGTTGAGCAGAATAGCATCTCGGAATGCACAACATCTTGAACCTTGAGGAGAATGGGCTAAAACAACAGAATCATTAATAATTATAATTATTCAAATATTCATTACATATTAATTACAAATATAAGGGTTAAATATGCCCATCATATGGGTGTTGTAGAAGCTGCTTACTCTTGTAAAACAAATTTAGAGCTACTGTTCAAACCAGGGTCGCCAGATCAACAGGGGTGAGCTGGCATTTGACCCAGCATTTTTCAAACTACTGGGGTAGTGACCCAGCACCCAGGAAATAACAGACAAATCTGACCTGGTTGAAAAACCAACCAAACTTCCAGTTCAGCTGGGGGAGGGACATTTCTCCCAAAGGGGTGAAATTGTGCTTTGGCGCTCACTGGTGCTTAAAAATGGTGTGTTATATCAGTATAGCTAATGTTTCAATATTTTAAGTGACATGTGCACATATTCTGTACTCTGAGTCGATTGTAGGAACATTCTTCAAATTACATTCTTCAGATAAAATTAAGTAAGGCTTGTTGAAAAAACTACAAAAACTACAGTGACTAATTTTTTTTTGCTGTTATTAGCTGCCTGAGGAGTAAAATGCAGCATGTGGAGTCAAAACAAACTACACTGACATTCATTAAAAGGTGTGCTGTGCCCTGTTATTGTATTATAATATGGCCCTGGCTCCATATAGCGCTAAAAGCAAAATACATAGTTAGCCTGTATGTTTTTATAGACAAATGACATGTGTATCTCTTCTCTTGGACAGAAATTTTGTCCAACCACTTTTGGAGCAGTGGTGCCACCCTGGTTCTAACCATATTCTGATTATAAAATTCAGGTTGTCAATACAGTCTGTCTACATTGGCAGTAGTTTAGTAGAGTGCCTTGCATTTCCTAGCTCCTTGCATTTCAGCAAAACCTTACTGAAATCAGGCAGTGTGTAATATCAGAGTTTTTCTGTTTTTCTGTACTTTAGAAATGGTCGAAGTTGTTTCAGCAATACACACACTTGGCATGAGAAATTGTTTGTATGCTATTGAGCAAAAATACCTAAATGTCTGTATGACACTAACTTTACAACATAGTATAAGATACAATGCCCAGGTGTAAGTCATAGCTTACTCAAATAAAACCACTACATAGCTTGATCAACACACTTTAATATGGATTGTGTCAGTCAGAAATTTAGCCCATCAAACAAAAGCCATGATAAAGCTAGTTCAAATTAAATCCCTAAAATAAACCATACTGTATGGCACAGATAATTTTCCATCCACAGCTTCTTGAAGCTGCCTCTACGATTCATAAACATAGCCCATGACTGGTAAATCTGGAGAGTAGAGTGCAACTCTACTCTGATACTCTGATAGAGTAGAGTAAACTCAACTTTATCACTGTCCAAATCATATGGCCTCAAATCTGATGATGCAATAAAAAAATCTATCACTGGCCTTTGGTCCAATGTGTTCTGGTTCCAAGTACACTTATGAGCAATGCTGTGTCTTGATACACAAAGAGGACTACAGGAAAAAGTCAGTAGAGGTCTGTGGCCAACAACTGGGATACAATTAAAGTTTATTCAGTGTTAAGTTTTTAATGTTTACATTTTTACACTTCAGAAGCTGATCTTATGAGAATCTTCTGTCAACTATTTTATTTACACCCAGGCAACCAAAACAAGAGACTGAACAGTATATGGGAGATTTCACTTTCCTGGTGGGCTAGATAAAGAGTTTATGAGTTAACTCCACAGAGAGTGTAAAACTGTATTCAACTGTGATGAGATACCATTTTGTATACTGTTAGCATGTATATTATGTGCTGATAATAAATATATATTTAAATATTTAAATATTTGAAATAGTAATGAACATTTGGTTTATTTAAACTGTATTATTACCCATATACACAATACGAATATAGAAAAAAAATATTGAGATAACAGTTTCAGACATACCACCTAGCTAGTATGAGTTGGAAATCAGTCACTTCACATTTAACCTAAATCCACTATAGAAACTCTTGTGGTTAAGGACTAGATGTTTGGCTAGTCTGAGACAAGACTGCTATAAAATGTGACCATAACAAAGGATGTGCCTCATGAGGTATCAATACACTCTGAAAAATAAATTATTGAAAATTTAGTGAAAAAAAGTGACTACTAGTTTGCTACCAAAGCCAGTGTCCATTTTAATTTCCATTTGTTAATTGTTAAATTATTGTGTGAAAATGTGGGTTTTTGTTGTTGTTGTTGTTATATTTCATAAAACATACTTTTACATTGTAACACGTTGTATGCTAAAGCTAAATACTGGCTGTTGATATTTAGATTTTGTGTATTTATTAGTAAAAGTATGCACATTTACAACTGTTACATTTACAACTACATAAAGTCAAAGCTTTTTCAGAATCTATATGGAAGGTAGCATGATTGTCTAATTAGTTTAATGGGCTGTTATGCATCTTTGTGTATGAACTAACATGTAGCATAAGCAAAAAGGAATCTTTTACCAAAAAAAGCCTTTTTGAAGGTTTAATTAAAACGGCGATTAGGTTTGCCTCAGGTAGTGTACCACTGGCAACATGAAAGGGCTTTTTGAAAATGTCTTGTAATTTTGGATGAAGCCAAAAGTTTGCATGCAAATGAATAGATGAATATGCATGTTCTACATCCTATAGCTTTGAAAAAGCAGGAACTTGTAATGCAACTAGCCAAAGGTCTTTGTTGCTGCTTCCCTCTGTTTTTATGCCAGGCCAATTTCCATCTATCAGCTCAAGCTGAACTGTCTTTCTTGTTTCTCCCACTCACATCTTCAAACTTACAGTTATCTTTGTTCTGTCATTAGAAGCCTAGAAACCAGTGTCTGTTCCTTTACATTTTATCCTTTACAGTCTGTTCACCTAGCCATTGTTAATGCTGGCCTGCAATTTCTGCTGTGCTTTTGAAAAGTCCAAGATTCGGTACTCCATATCCCTCTATCCTAGTGAACACATGCCCCCCACTGCTCTCCTCTGTTTTCACACTCAGATTTTTCTTTATTTCAAATGTTTCTGTCACATAATTATTTAGGTCATTTAACCACACAAAAACAATAACTGATTCCACTATAGAGCAAATTCTAAATCTTATATTAGCAACAGGAAGGCTTATGGAATACAATACAATGAGGATATGATGTGTTTGCTGATTAGAATTAGTCATCATTAGTTATTTTTTCCTTTAGTCCTTTGCACAACCTGTGGCCAGAATCCATTAACTGCTAAATGAAACAAGGTAGGAGATTGCAGACCATTTCACCAACCAACACCAATTTTGCTCAGTGCTTTTTAATCCAATTACTACATGAACTGGGGAGAACAAGTAGTGAAAAGATCAGTTATATATTAATTGGTATGAAATCAGGACATGCTTACCTTATTTTACTATGACACAGAAAGGCACATAGAAGAAGTATGTATGTGATGGGATTATGTGGAGTGATGAAATTAGCATTTAGTATTGACATTTGACATTCACACCTGGGGTAATTTATCTTAGCCAATTCATCTACTGACATGTAGATTGTACTCCCAAAAAGGAGATGGGAGGAAACCAGACGAAACCTATGTGGACTCAAGGAAAACCTACAAAGCTCCACAGAGACAGTAACCTGAGGGCAGGATCAAACCCAGGGCCCTGGATCCATGAGACAACAACTGTCCCTGATACACCACCATGCTGCCCTTCTTAAGATAAGCAATCTGTGAAGAAATGGGGAGCAAACTAAATACGTAAGTTTAAAGCTATCACCTCCAGAAGTGGCTTTATGGTGTGATTTATGCTGATTTGAGATAGGGATTGTAAAACCATATTCAACCCAGATCAGACTGTCCATAACCACACTCAACCATTCAGCCCTACAGTAGAAAAAAGGTGTCAATTCTTTATATGTCCTTAATGGAATCAACACCTTAATGAGAATGAGACTTTCAGAGCATGGATATGTAGATTATTTTTATTGTTCCATGTAATGAAACCCTACAGCAAATATTCCACATCCAACTATGTGAAGTGAGTAGAGTAGTGCAGGGCGGAACACCAACATTTTTATGTGATGTACGCAGACAGTGGTTGATGTCAAACTCAAAATGTCACACTTTTTGTATGTACAAAATGTTTATCCTTCGCTAAAATCCTCAGAATGATGAGCTAAAACATGAGAAAAACAGGTAAAGAAAGGAAATATATATATATTTAAAAATATTATAGGCAATGCACTCTTTAAAGTTAAGTTTAGTGACCCATGAATACCAGCAGGGGGAGACATGTGCTGGATGCTCTTTACGTGCTAGTTACAGACCCAGAACCTCTCTTCTTCTCTCCTTTTATTCATGTGTTTGTGTTCATGTCTGATTATCTTCCAGCTACTGAAGTACTCATTCACACAGAGACCATGCTGCAATCAAAAAATTAAACAATAAAATGGATGACTGTTATCACAGGCAAGACAGAATAATAAAAATAATTATATATTTTCCTAAAAGTAAAAGAATATCTTCAAAATGCTTCAAAAATCGTGAGGATCTAGCAGAACAAATTTGGTATAATAATAATAATAATAATAATAATAATAATAATAATAATAATAATAATAATAATTTTCATTAACTTCAAATATTTCTTCAACTTAGACATGATGTTCAAAAAGTACATACATAATGCAAGTTACAAATAGCAGACACATTAGGTATTACAAGCTCAGCCTTAACCTGCAGTGTTGAATGTAATTGCTCATATTTCCATTGCAGTCAGGCAGGATGCTGATGTGAAGGGTGTTGAACATAACCCTGCCTTCCCCCAAAGGGGCAGTTAGTGGATTACACTCCACCTGCTTGGATCTGACTTTGATTGTGGCATGGCTGTTGATGCCAAGCGTATTCATTTAAGTATTTCAGAAAATGCCAATCTCCCGGGATTTTCACAAATAACAGTCTCTAGAGTTTACACAGAAACATCCTGGTTTAAGCTGACAGGAAAGCTATGGTAACTCAAATAACCAATGGTTACAACCAATCCCGACCAAGCATTTTATTTTTAAATCTTAAACTGTGCTTCTACCACATGATTGCCTGATTGGATTAGGTAATTGCATAAATCACCATGTGTTTAGGCCTAGTAGTTAGTAACGGTTGCCTAGCACCTCCAGGGTTGGGTGTTTGAATCCTGTCTCTGCCCTGTAGGTGCAGAGTTTTCATGTTCTCCCTGTGCTTCTGAGGTTTCCTCTGGGTACTCCGGTTTCCTGCCCCAGTCCAAAGACATGTGTTTCCAAATTGTCTGTAGTGTGTGAATGTGTGTGCGATTGTGCCCTGTGATGGGTTGTATGTGCCCTGCATTCCAGTGACCCTGTAAAGGATAAGTAGTATGGAAAATGGATGTATGGATGGACATGTGTGTGTGTGTGTGTGTGTGTGTGTGTGTGTATACACATCCATTAAAACCATCTGCCTAATATTGTGTTGGTCCCCCTCGTGTCACAAAAACAGCTCTGACCCATTGAGGCATGGACTCCACAAGACCTCTGAAGTTGTGCTGTGGTATCTGGCAACAAGACGTTAGCATCAAATCCTTTAAGTCCTATAAGTTGCGAGGTGGGGGCTCCAACGATCAGACTTGGATCTAGCACATCCAACAGATACTCGATAGGATTGAGATCTGAGGAATTTGGAGGCCAAGTCAACACCTTGAACTCTTTGTCATGTTCCTCAAAACATTCCTGAACAATTTTTGTAGTGTGGCAGGGCTCCTTATCCTGCTGAAGAGGCCACTGCTTTTAGGGAATACCGTTGCCATGAAGGGTGTATTTGGTCTGCAACAATGCTTAGGTAGGTGGTACGTGTCAAAGTAACATGCACATGAATGCCAGATTTTTTTCAGCATTTATTTACTATAATCAGATTTTCAGAAGTTTACACTTTGTTAGTGTTTGGTGCCATTGCTTGGAGTAGGCTTCCACAAACTTCTCACAATACTTTGCCAGAATTTCTCCTGATTTAACTGGTGTAACTAGTATAACGTTTTGGGCCTCCTTGCTGAGACATGCTTTTTCATTTCAGTCCAAAAATTCTCTATGGGATTTAGGGCAGAGCTTTGTAATGGTCACTCCAATAATTTCAGGGTGGAGGTATGCTTAGGATCATGGTTCTGGTGGAAGATCTAGCTGCAACAGAGTTTGATGACTTCTGTATGTCTTCTGAGTTTCTTGCTTCTGTATTTTTAGATAATCCTCCTTCTTCATGATACCATCTTCCTGATCTATGATGTTGCCATGTCAGTGGTGGAAGGCTTTGAGAGGAATGTCAGCAGTCACCTCCGTAGGTGGCTCAGAGTGCCCTACAGTTTGAGCAGCATCATGCTGCATGGGAACAACAACAAACTCAAGCCTCTTTTCAGGTTTGTCAAGGAGGAGTTCATTGTGACATGGACATGAGAACACCTACAATGCAACAGATCAAGTGACCCCAAAGTGGCCAATGCAGGCACCACAGTGAGGACTGGGAGGAAATAGAAGGTGGCTAATGCAGTATGGCAGGCAGAGTCAAGCGTTCAGCACAAGGTCCTCATGGTGAGAGTGGTGCAAGGCAGGAATGGTCTGCCATTACAAAACCACCAGTGAGAAGGAGAAATGGAGACTGGTGCAAGAGGAAGTGCAAGCTGCCACTTGTGGGAACAGGCTTTAGGACATGTGGAAGTGGTATCCCCAAGGGATAACATTTTTATTCCTGGGAGTTTATTATATGCTCCCAAGATTGTCCAACCTGTTCAGATGGGTCCTGTTCCATGTGTTCCAAGCCAGGGACCCTAGAACACATCCTGTTCAGTTGTTCCAGGGCATGGGGTGAAGGGCATTACTGATGGCATCATGACCAAGTTCTCAAGACCATTGCTGAGACAATCAGCAAGGGGATCAACAACAGCAGGCAGGTCAACCTGATAGCCAAGGGACAGCATTCATAAGGGAAGGAAAGCAACCAAAGCAGAAGTATTAGCAGAAGCACTGGCCTTTTGGTCTGCTTACCTCATCATGGGACTGGATGACAGTTGACTTGGAAAGGCAGCTGAAGATTCCACCTAATATCAACTACACTTCATTGAGGCCAGACATGATCTCGGAGACCACCAAACAGATCAACCTGCTGGAGCTTAATGTGCTTTGGGAGGAGAGGATGGGGCAGGCCCAGGAAAGGAAGAAAGCCAAATATGCAGGGCTGGTAGAGGATTGTTGCAGGAAAGGGTGGAAGTCAAGATGCATGCTAATCAAGGTGGGCTGTAGGGGGTTCACAAGCCTGTCTTTCAGCATGGCCTATAGGACTCTGGGCATTACTGGGCTAAGCAGAAGGAGGCAGCAGAGGTGGCTCTGGCTGAAGAGAGTGGGGGAGGTAGCATGCCACTTGGACACAGACTGGGGCTTGATCAGCCCCAGTGTGGTCACCTGGATGAGGGTGGAAGATGTTTAAAAGATCTGAAACACCCAGAGACTCCAGGTAACATCATTGAGGATGTGTAGAGGTTTGTGCATAAAAAGACATATTCTTCAACTAAGCGTTCAATTCTTTTACTGTTATCCTCTCCTCTCAAGGCACAGTGAGCACTAGCAGGCTGAATTGTTTGGTGGTCTCCGAGATCAGAATAATGTCTGGTCATAATGGCATTTCATACTCATATTAATGTTAACTTGCATGTATGCAACACAGTATCAGTTAAGGAAATATCGGTAGGGAGAGTGAGCATCTGGTCAATGATGAAACACGAGAAAATCCATAACCTGAGATTAGGATTGAAATCCATGATAATGTTCCATATATTGTTAAATAGAGGATTGTCCAACTTGACCTTTACTCCTATATATCCATACTTTTAATACTTTTAATTTACTCAAGTGATTTATTACTACAGAGGCAGTACTTTGATTCAAGTCAGAGTTTCTTCCACTCTTTCCACCACTAAAAAGTGCAAATGAATTCAGATATTTACCACTTGTCTGAGGTCCACTTGTTTGTGGGGCATACTGGGCTGTAAAAAGAGATTTTAAGTGTTTGTGCTTTATAGTGATAATTTAATTGCAACCATGCTGCATTTTGTCTCTACTCTATAGCACTGACTACACCAACTTTGGCACTGCTTAACCAGGGGGAGAGACACTCATGGCAAAGCACACACCAGATTTACATTTATGGCATTTAGCAGACTCCCTCATCCAGCGTGACTTACAGAAGTGCTTTGAAGTCTCTATCAATAAATACATCCTGATCACTAGGTTCACTAGGTCATGGACTAGGTCATGGACTACTATTAGTCAAAAAACTCTGTTGGGAATGTAATATCGTAAGGAAAGCACACAGACAACAGAATAGAAAACGAAAAAAAACTGTCACTTTTCATTTGTATAAAGTTAAGAAATTCTCATCCTTTTTCCATTATTCTCACCTGCTTCCTGCTGCTCTCTCTCCCAGAATTATTTTCACAGGATTTTTGCCTATCTCTATAAAAAATGGATAAGTTGTGGTACACAAACCTTTGTGCACCACTGCTGTCTAAATGCACTGTTTATTTCTGCTGATTTGTGTACCAATAAAAACAAAAGCAAAAAAACCAAAAACAACAAAAAAAAACAACAAGCAGCAATGCCCCACTTTTGAAGCAAGTATTTAAATGACAAGCAGTTGAACAATGTTCTCGGCCAACCAGAAACTTCAGAAGGAGAGCAGGGATCACAAGGATAATTTTCTTTCAGCTTTTCTCTTCCTTTTATCATTGCCCTGCCACTTGGTAATTTTGTTTGTGATTCACAGAGGGAAGCACATGATGTGCAGCTGTCTTTATTTTGGATGGATGCGTGAAGATACTAACAGTGTGTGTCAGTATTGTTCAGCTGACTGGCCTTGTTCATGTGACCTTTGTTCACGTGAAGACCCAAGAAACTGTCAGCAAAAATGAAGCATGCCATTGACAATGACTATATTATAGTGCACTAGATTTATATATAGTTATAAATGACCACTTTATTAGACACCCTTACCATGTTGGGCCTTGTAGCTGTAGAAAGAGACTATGACTTATCTTTTTCCATGAAAACATTGTGCTAGTTATTCTCTAAGCCATATTGTAGGTTGGACATTCTTCTTACTCCAATAGTGATATTGAAATGTTTCAAAATCTGGTTCACTTTGTTCACCTGGTTCACTACCCATAAAATAACTGCAGTCAACAGTGGTCATGTAGTTGTTCCTTCTATTGATGGATAGGTAAAACAGGATGGCAAAATGGGCAATAGTCAGTAATCATATATACACACACAACATGCACCTATATGGTAGTTTTTCCAGATTAAACAGACAATGACTGGACCTGTAAAAAGCCTTAAAGTTGAAACTTTCTCACACACCTACATTACATTTACTTAGGCATAATCTGTGGAGGAAAATGAGAGAGAACCCACAATGGTGACAGGCCTCATATTGCAAAGGGTGTGTGTGTGTGTGCGCTGTGCAAGAAGCCAACACCTGAGCCCCTTCTGGGGAATGAAGTTACAGTTCCTATTTTTCTTCTCTTCATGCACCTCTCTCTCTCTCTCTCTCTCTCTCTCTCTCTCTAAAATACAAATATGTTCTAATGCAGGCTCTTAAAAGACTTAACTAATTCTCAAAAAGTGCTCTGAATTGGTAAAAGTTACTAAATTATGAAACCTGGGCTTTTACTAAGGTGTTTTATGTTTGGGTCACTTCTGCTCAAAATGTTTACTTTACTTATGATAAATGTTTTTCTTTCAAGATTGGCTGATTTTCCAACTATCTCCACTGTTTTGTGTTTCAGCGTCAGAAGATTTGCATAGATGGGGATACATTTAACCATATCTGCAGTCCCACTAACTGGTCCGATCTTATTATCAGGCAAGCAAACATGTCACTCAAGCATATCTCAAAGCATTTAGCCTTTTTTGTTTTTGTACTTGTGCACATGAGTGAATCATAAACTCCTTAGAAACCCATCGAAATCACAAAACCACACTTTCTATATGCTCTGCACTTTATTCAAACAGGTGGAATCAGGTGTGGCCCCTGCTTGATTGGAATGAAAACCTTCACCCACATCTGCCCTTTGCGGATAAGATTGGACACCCCTGCATTAGACAGATAATTCTGGTTAAAAACGACAGATAAAGCTGGTTATACCATATCACTGGATTGAGTAAATTCCTTTACCACAATCAAGCATACTGAAATAATTTGAAAGATCTTTACCCTACAATTATCAACTTTTGAACTAGATCAGTTAGATCTATGCTATGCTAATAATAAAAAAACAAGTACAATCAATCCTCTTTTAATAAAGCAGAGGAATGTTTAAAAGACATTGGATTTCCTCCTTCTGAAGTTACATACATTGATTTGATTATTGACACCAGCCACTCCTTTGAAAGTAACTGCTAGGACAGGCTGAAAATTGCTAAGCTACGAATCGTGTTACATCAAATAGGAATATGTTTATTACCATTTACTATTTACTAGCAAGCAGTCTTATTATTGGTTGTTAAAATATGTTTCCTGTACATAAATGTATTTAAGTAGGTTCACTTACCACTCTAATACAAATGCATTAGTATAATTATGGACACTTTGCATATAAATTTATGAATAAATAAAAGAATACTACTAATTTTGCTAATCCTCCAGACCATAACAAAGGCTCAGGGGAGCTTCTGTTCTCAGCTCCAGGGCTGGAGTGCACTTAGACTTTCTGCCACTTTGGGGTAATTCTCATATTTTTGGGTCTATTCCAATCACAATGATGTGTAAGGAGAAAGTGCTGCTGAATGGGCTGCTGAATGTACATCCACAAAAAATAAAAACAACAACAACAACAACAACAACAACAAACAAAACAAAACAAACAAAAAGTGTGCAGGCTAGCAGACAAAAAGAAAGAGACACTGTCTCTTATCGAGGCAAACATAGGCTCACTGCCTCTACCTCACCCCCAAAAACAGTAGTATCCATAATGCAGTGCATGTAAACATTAACCCTTTACTCTCTAACACTAGGTTGGAAGCACTATTAATCCTTTTGAACCTTTTGGGGGTCTGTGGTAATATTGCATTTGAAGACTATGTGTCCAAGATATGTTATTTGGTGACATAAAAGGCGCTTAGCTGGTTTCAACTTTAAGTTGGCTTGGCGTAACTTGGCAAACACCTGTGAAAGGCATTGGAACATTTCAGTGTCATTATTACAGCCTCCTGGATCTGAACCAGTGATTAAAGTGATTAAAGGCTATTTTATAAATATACAGTATCTCACAAAAGTGAGTACACCCCTCACATTTTTGTAAATATTTGATTATATCTTTTCATGTG
>JANDJT010000228.1:6665230-6676006 GCA_024331685.1 Stegophilus panzeri | reverse complement strand
TCTCTCTCTCTCTCTCTCTCTCTCTCTCTCTCTCTCTCTCTCTCTCTCTCTCTCACACACACACACACACACACAGATATTGGAATATGTGGTATACACTTGCAATTCCCTGGGAAAACTACTTTGTCTCTACTTTGTCTGGCATAGGCCACTTTGTAGCACTTACTTTGTAATGCATTACACCCAACTCTGGTGCCCACTCTTCTTGGCTTCCAAGAGTAGATCCTAAAGTGATCTTCTGCAGTTGGAACTGCCTAAAGGTTTGGAATCTTGTGTTCTGAGATGTCTTTCTGCTCACCATGGCTCTAAAGAGTGGTTATTTGAATTACTGTAGCCTTCCTGTCAGCTCAAATCATTCTCCTTTGACACTGATGTTCTTTGTTTTTTTTTTTTTTTTTCACCAATCTGTATAAACTCAGAGTTTACATATAGACTGTTGTGTGACCCAGGCAACCCTGCTGTTGTTACTCTTAAGCAGGTGAGTCTGAAGTCATGCAGCTCTCTGTAACTCAAACGTGATTTTGAATCATACGTTCCCCAATATACCAAGTAGTCTCAAATCTGCAGCTATTCATTTCCCAATCACAGCGGTGATTCCTTAGCTATTCCCTCAGTGGTCTTAAAGTCTTATAAAGCAGTAGAGAGAGAGAGAGAGAGAGAGAGAGAGAGAGAGAGAGAGTATGTGTCTGTGTTTTTGGATACAGGATTTCAGTACAGATGCAGTGGTATATGCACCAACTAGTGTGGTAGTATGGTAGTATTCTTGCTTATTGGCTCATGCCTAAAAGAAGCCTGTTTTAACATCCTTTAGCCTCTCCTGATGTCAGCTAAAGAGGAAACTACTTTTTTTCAGAGGAAGGACTCAGTTTAAATACTTATTACACCTCAGGTAATATATGTGGTATTTTATGAATACCCTTTGAATAGCCTACTTTATTATGCAGTCTATTGAATATACTGATTGATAAGCACATAGAATCAAGAGCCTTATATCAAATATGATGTGCTGTATCCTTACACACCTAGGTATATATTTATTCATATACTCAGCACAGCCTTGAAACTTCCTTGTAGTTCTTCTTCAATACAAAGATGCAGGGATGGTACAGTAAATGAACATAAAACAAGGGGTTAATTTTCCAAGCATGTTTCTCAAAGCAATCGGAAATACAAACTGCCTGATGGTAATTAAAATCTTATGTCCCCAAGGAGCAGGCATTTAACTAATGAAAGCTGCGTTGTAATGAATGGGAGACTCTCTCATTAGCAAGTAAAGAATGCTCTCAAACGAGTCACACACAGGGTGAAAGCAAGTCATCCAAACACTCTTCACTGAAAGACTGAGGGAAATATTGCAATAAAGCCAAGATCCTTGGCTAAACAAATTTCAAGGCCTAAAAAAGATCATAATTTCTGCTTTGCGTATAAAAGGAAAAAACAAGTTATTTTAATTCCCAATATTTTAATTAAAAAGTTTGGGAAGGACAGCAAATTTGATTTTTTATTTATTTATTTTTAATTATCTATTAGAAGGCACTGCTTCAACTTCTAAATTCAAATAAGTAGCAAAATAAAACACATTGATAGTGTTCATCCTTGATGCACATTGCCTCACTAGACTCTATTTGAAATATTAAAATTAAGATAAATTAAATCTGCAGAAGACTCCTCTTTAAAAAAAGAAAAAAAAAGAAAAAAAGAAACTACAAAATATGACCTAAGTGCAGAGATGACTCTGGATTATGTTGGGGCTCCAGGCAAAATAAATGTGTTGGGCCCTTCTGACAGATTTATGTTGTTATTATGTCTTCATTTTACAGAGAGATACTTTTGTGACCCTTTACTTCCATGGAGGAATAGCAGTAGACACGTGTTTCGAAGACTTAATTTCTTTATGGAAAACAAGCTTAAGAATGTAGAAAAATGAATAAAGACAGGGGCTACCCTACAATTGCTGAACACGGTCTCAAAACTCTGCCCACCTTAAGCCCCCTGCCTAACACTACTCAAAACATGCTAACCCTAGCTAACTATTACCAATAATTCATTTTATAATAAGTTGAAATAAGATTTAAATTGGACAACTAGATGCGGGTTTGTTTGTCTTTAATTATCCTTAATTCATTTGTCATTATCTCCATCACTTACAACTGTCCTGTTTGCTCTTTTCCTCCTCCTCTTGCTTTCCCTTGTGCTTCTGGTTGCCAGATAGGTTCATTTTTCAGATTAATTTTCAGGAATTAAAGCTTGCGTGACTCGAGTGTGAAGGTGTGGCACAGAAGTATAAACAAGCCCTCAAACATGGCAGCGCCCCGCAAAGGGCCCCCTATTTAAGGGGGTTGCTGAGAAGTTGCTGCACATTATTTTAAGATGTCAATTTCTGATATTTAAATGACCAAATCTCTGGGGCCCTCTCAGTATATGGGGTCCCAGGCATTTCCCTGCCTTGCCTGCCCTATAGATAGATCTACCTAAGTAGATCTGATAAGTGTCATTAAGCAATGTCTGGGGCATCTTAGAGCAATTACTTTGGATGCTAGTGTAAGTTTTTGTACACCTAAAAATCTATTCAGAATCTTGAGTAAACAGTACTACACAACCTTTAATAAATAAACAGTACTATACAACCTTATAGGCAGACATATCTTTAGTGGTGGCTCAATGGTTAAGGCTCTGGGTTACTAATCAGAAGGGTGGGGGTTCAGTCTTGTTGTCTCCTCTTCTTTTTGTCTTTTACGTGATTATGTTCAGTTCTTGATCTTGAATGTATCCAAAGAAAGTGCTGTAGACTCTTTAGGCATAGACATACTATTCCACCCACTTTAGATAAGAGATGACAGGAAGCCACTAAAAATACATTTTGCAGGATTTTACAGGATGCAAGACATCCTTTCCATGTATTTTTATCTGCTCAATTGAACTGATATTACTTGGAGAACAATAGGCAATTTGTACAACCACTAAATCACACCAAAAGACATCAGTTTCCCTTTTGCTAAAGAGCATTTAAATGATTATATCAATGAATTTTCTTTTTTTTTTTTCTTTTTACAATTTACATTTATTCTTCCAGTAATGTGATGTTTTTACTTATTTGAGTTGCATTGTATTGTCTGATATTTATTTAAACTGATATTTATTAGGTTTACAAGTTTTGGATAGATGTTAGCTTGAACGTATAAAACATCTTAATTCATGCACTTGTGTGCCATGCCATAATGTTTTAATAGACATGATTTTGGCTTGGTGGTCCTTGACCTATTTGTAAAACCATGGTTAAAAGACACAACTTTTGTTCTCTTTGCTTATGTTCAGGCTGTGAGGAACCATGGACGCCATGTACCAAAGTCATCACAAATGTTCATAACACATCCTGATATTGCACCCCACCAGACAATAGCGGGCAGCACTCTGAATTTAAAATTGTATTTTATTTTTATTTTTAAAAATCTCTAATCTCTTTTGACGTTTTAACTTTATCAACTCATCAACTCTTGTTTTCAGTGTGCCACTAGTGTACTGTCCTGTCCTGTGTCACATATGTGATATAGTTTCTGGCTGAGATGTGCACCTCCCAAGAGCGCAAATATGGCAGATATACTGTATAGCTAAGCAGAGTAATAGAACACAAGACAATGTTATTTTGTTCTTGCAGAGGTAAGCCAAAATTAGCTTTAGGACTTAAGCCTTAACTTTAGACCTTTTACCCCATAGTGACCTACATGGACATCCCATTATTATCTGCATTAATGGAGCTTTACTAATGCATATCTCATTGCACTCTCTCCCTTTTCACATTTTTCACTTATTTTTCACATATTTTAATGGCTTTGGAAAATTGGTCTGGAAAAAGTCTGGAAGTCTTTACATTTACATTTTGAATTAAAAAGTTTGGATTTCCAGAGAACAAAATAATTATTTAACCAAAAGTCTTCTCTCTCAGTGTATATCCATGGCGAGCAGTGTGTGGGAAGTGTGTGCAGAAGGACTGGAATGCTATCATACACAAATGGTGCTGCAGAGTGAATAGAGGACCTTTTTTTTCAGAGTGTGTTCAATAAAGGTTCCCCTTGCAATGAACAAAGTTCGAGGTGCTAGTGAAGGACATTTGTGCAGTGGCTAATCAGCTGGATGTAGTGGAGCTCCCTGGTAAATAACGAACGATGTCATTGGGCTGCTTAAATGTTAAAGGCTCAGGAAGATCCCGAGGCATGTAGCTGAACTGTGACCTTGCTCAGAAAGAATTCTCCCAGCCTTTATCTCTTAGGAGAAACTTGATTCATATAAGCCTAATGCTCATGCACTGTCCTTCCATCTCTCCATGTCTATCTGTTAGATAGTTTCTCTTAAGCACAGACACACAGGAACATTCTGGACCTTGTGCAAAATGTAGTCTTTGTCAGCCCACTTTAGTTCTTAAAAAATAAAAGATTTAATCCAGGACCTCTGACGGCCTTGCCACTTGGTCTTGGGTAGACATATACACTATTCCCCCCAGTGTGCCCCAGCACACACATATTTTCTCTCACATACATTTTTTAAACCAGGGTCTGACCAATATGAACCTTTTGTAATCATTTCTATGGTCACAAATGAAACAAATATCATTATTGTACAGAAAGTTCAGAGATAGGGTTAAGGTATTAAAAAATTATGTGTATTTTTTGTTATAAATTTCAAAAACAAATGATCATCTCAATATATAAAGTGTAAAGTACTTATAATTGGTGTTGAAGTTAAATCCCAGTGGAAAGTGTGAGACAGGAATTGATACTGTATCTTTGGGCCCCCAGACAGTTCATATTTTTGCTCCCTCCCAGTTCCCAAAAACCTGTATCCATGTAATTGGTGTTTGCTAAATTGGGAGCTGGACGAGAGTAAAAATGTGGGCTGTCTGGGGTCCACATGGACAACTATGAATAGGATTTTTCACAGCAGTTAGACATTACTGTTGGTAGAACTCAACAGGCCAGTGCATTACCCACACACATTCATCAAGGTATTCATTCAACGAAGAATGCTTCAGTGCAGCTTATTCCTATAAGCCATAGAAGTATCAGCTTAATCTGTACACCTGCACATTTATGCAGTTAACCATTCGGCAAATTGTGTTGAAGCAGCACAACGCATACAAGCATGCAGATACAGGTCGGAAGCTTCAGTTAATGTCACATCAAACATTAGAATTGGGAAAATTGTGATATCAGTGACTGTGGCATGCTTGTTGATTCCAGATGTATTTAAGATCCCCTGCGATTTTTAGTCTTTAGAGTTTACGCTGAATAACATAATGCAACACATAATACATGACTGTGTAGCCAGATGATTGGTTGAGGAGGATGCACCATAAAACCTTATTTGTGCCATGTCTTACAATAGGAAAGACAGAAGAAGGAAAAAAAAAAAAAAACCTTAAGACTGACTGGGGCTCAAAGGAGGACGTGCTTGTTTGTCCTCTCCACTGTTAACACTGAACCCTATTCAATGCTGCTCGCATAGATCCTGCCATTTTTCATGTTGGCAATGGTACCTTTGTGTTTACATGATGGTTTCTGAAAGAGAGCAGAAAAATACACTGTGTTTAAACTGTTTAAAATTTTATGTGATGTATCACATTTGTTTGTATGAATTTTTATATTTGGAACAAAGGTCCTCCATTTCCTCTATTGACCACACTCTAAAAATGCTGGGTTATTTTTTTCTATACAAAAGCTGGGTTGAGCCTTTTGGGTCATTTAATTGGGTTATTTTCTCAGTCTTGGGTAGTTTCTGGGTAGTTTTGTGTAACCCAACCGCTGGGTCAGTGGCTGGGTCAGTTTCACTGACAGTTGAATCAATGCACCCCTCCCCCATCCCAACGCATCAGCCTAGCTCCTTGGATCAAATGAACTCAGCGTGGAATGTTTGAATTCGCCTCAGGTGGAGGTAGCGGTTTGAACATGGACAGACTGTTAGATTTATTTGGAGAAACTAGGTTTGTATTAATATATTTATTTGCTAGCTTTGGCTTACTTGTTTGTAATGCCCACTGGATCGTAAGGTGGAGTTTTTTTTGGATGTTTTAAACATCTCCTTTTATCAAAATATGACATTTTCATCTTAAATATATGACTTATTTGAGTAATATTCTTCAAAGTCTATATAAAAACACCACTTCAGCAGTTCTAGCAATACATTTCGGAACACTTTCTTGTGTATAAATAAAGGAGATACCATGCTGACATATTTGTTTATAATGTGGTATATTTTCAAAGGGTAAAAATAACCCTGAAAATATTAACCCATTTATGAAATAAAATTAACCCAACATTTTTGTAAAAATTATCCCATCCTTTGGGTTGAAAAACAACCCATTTGCTGGGTTAAAGTTAACAACCCAACTTGATGGGTTAGTTTAGCCCAAAATGTCTTCTGTCCTATATTTACCCAGTCGTTGGGCTAAAAATAACCCAATTTGGGTTGTTTTTAATCCAGTGTGTTTTAGAGTGTAGCCACCCCTGTTTTCCTTCTGCACACAAGGAAACAAACTGTTTCCCAATGCACACACAAAGTCTGAAGCTGACACCCTTTCTAAAAAAAAAAAGAAAAAAACAAAACAAAAAACCTCCCAGAATACTCCATCTACAGTTTGAATCTGTATTCATATTCATTAAGGATGCATTATCTGTTCAATACAAATATTGTATTCATATTTATTAAACTGAGGCAATGAAATGTCTCTATATTAGTCATCACTGTTGGTAAAATTCATTATTTTAGTGAATGAAATTGTCAAATATCTCACTGTTGTTCATTCATAACACAAACTTTATATAACTTTATATAACGACACACTGCTCGTAAAACTGTAATGAAGCATGAATTTTATTGGGTCCTACAATGGGCCTTTATGAAGCTGGATACTTTATTTATTTATTTATTTATTTATTTATTTTTACAAGATTTAAATGTTAATTTTTATCAACAGGTGAAATACACATTAAAGCCTCCTTAGTTTAAAACTGAGCAACAATGATTAATTGCAAATTTGAGTGTAAACTTGAACAGTGCTGTTTCAGATTCAGTTGCAACACATCAGTATAGGTATTTGAAAAAATGTTATATTACTTACTAAATAAGCTGTTTGTATGGTAAGCGGTTTCCTCATTCTGTCCTATATTGCTATGCTGCATTTGACTTAACTTGGAATTGTGTCATTTTTGACCTCCATGTGTTCAAGCTACAGAGTGGGGAAAAAACATGGACACCTCCATGTTCATCTTTTGTTAGCAACAATCTAGCTAGCTAATGTTAATGATATGACTGATGTATTTACCTCCTCAAAACAGTGAACTGTGTAGTCAAGATAATGAAAATAGGTCTGTATATTGATTGATCTAAAGGAAATACTACCATATACCAGTGGTGGCTGGTGGTTATTAAAAAATAGGAAGCACAACTGGCTGTTACACTACATATTACACATTTAACATGGATGATAGGTTTATATTAATGTGCTCTTTCTAACACAGCTGACTGACTTGTAATGATTATAATAAACACAGCCAATCAATTTTACTGTACCAAGACAGCTGAAAGCAGCTTTTTTGCTCCCTGACTTTTGAATTAAAATCTTTGACTCTCTTTTTGTTTATTTTTCAGTCATTCCTTATATATAGGAGTATCAAAAAAAAACTTTCTAAATTTGAACATTAGCAGTGTCTGCCATTTCATGCTAAAAAGCAGCTAAGCTGCTCACTGAAGAAGGAAGTGACAGCTAGCTAGCTAGACTTAAAACAAGTAATTTCAGAAAAGAAGGCAAATAATCAAACAGAACTTACAGTTTATTTACATTATTGACCATTTACAACACCACTGCAACTCCAAGTGATTTCTACTCATGCTGATATGTTTGTTTGTTTCAGTGATTGGCAGTTGGTTACGTGGTTCCACCCCTTGAAGAGGTCGACCAGTCATCATAAAGGAGAAGCTGTATGTTGAGATTTTTTTTTTGTGCAAAACACCTCCGCCCACATATTCACTCCTAGGGAAGTCCGTGTGTCCAGCCAGGACACAAAATAATGTGTTAAAAGCCTGTTGTCCAATAAGCGTTAATCTTTCACCCCATTAAAACACATGGACGTCAGTAACAGATTTGCACAGATTTCAGTAAGTGTGTATTAGCACTGTGTCAGGGGCTTCAACAGCGATTTTCATGCAGGCTGCACTGTCTGTAGGAAATACTTTGAATTAAATAAACAGACAGTGCAACATTGAAGAAAGATATCAGATCATTTGATTCATTAAAATTTTGAATTCCACCAAGGCTGATAATTGTTAACCAACAATAATATAGACATGTTGTTGGTAAACATTCATTGCAACATTTTAATGGAATTTTAGAGAAAGCTGTGTAGCCTTAAAGCAATCATCTCTGGTATATACAGTTTAACATTTTAACAACATTTAAAAGTAAAGAAGTGCTACTTTGTTTGCTGTTGATGCATTAAGCAGTCATAATGATGTCATGTGGTGAACTCTGGGTTGAGGAGACCTTCCCAACTTTCCAAGTAGGACTTCCAAGTTGAGTTGTGTTTTCCTTGGTTTTTCCTAGTCAGTGCTCGGAAATTCTTTTATCATTGAGTTCTGGGGTAAATTGTAATATTTATTGTCTTGGTTGATGATTATTGACTAACAAATTGTATCGATTTGTGGAAGGCTAAGGTAAGATTTTTCTATGAAATTTTGGTTGGTCTAGGTAGTATGGTCTTTGAGAACTAAACTAAATAATACTGTTACAATCATTCCCAGTTTCCCTTATAACTATTGACATAGCTGTATAATATATTTGAAATAATGAAAAAAAATTCTGTCAATGCATTTTTTCCCTTTCTTTTCTATTTCCCGGTCCTCTTCTCCCCATAAAACCTCAGCACACTCTGTTTGACTTTGAGGCACAGTCCTTGTTTTCAATGCCATTATATCACGCCATCTTCTGTTGCCCAAGCCATAGGTGCCTCAGGCATGTAATGCCTTTTAAGAGCCATCATTGAAAAATACAGGATCCATTGGTCTCCTTTGAGGCAAGCTGTTCTGGCATGGACGCAGGTTGGTAACAGCTTGCTGGTGTAAGGTGACATTTATGGGTATGCAAAGTAATGGGAAGGGAGCAAAGGGTAAGCAAGGGAATGCTTGTGGGAGCAGAGGTAGCTCCTCAAAGCCCTGCACCTTTTGACTTTGCTTGGAGTAAAACAGATGCTAACAGCCTTAGTTATGGTGATGGTGGCACAGCATGCTCTAAAACTGGCCTAATGGAGGGTGTGTGTGTGTGTGTGTGTGTGTGTGTGTGTGTGTGTGTGTGTGTGTACACGTGTGGCACTGGTTTTGGTGGGTAAAAATGATGGCGAATTTTTTTTCTTCTGTAGTTTAGTGTCCTTTCTGGAAGCTGTCAGGGCAGGTTATTTTTAATAGGAAGCTGGTGGGGGAGCAGGATCATGAATGATAGCTATGTACAGTAGCTCTTGCTTGTATCACAGTGGCAGAGAGGGGGATAGCTGAAGTGCAGATTAGTTGGTCAGGGGAAAGAGGGAAAAACGGTGGGAGAAAAAGCAGGTAATGAAGAGCAAATTAATTGCCCGAGGGAGTCTGAAAACAACTCAAGGTGAGACCAGAATTGTTTTTACTTTGAGTAAGTCAGATTTGACTTTGCTTCTCAAAGACACCTAACAAACACTACTGACCTGGCTAAATAGCTAAAATAGAGGGATGATGAATGGAAATTACAGACAGCTGGAAAGCATCTTACATTATTCACATGTGAAAAGGATGATGGCCCATAGATTTGACTTTTATTACACAGAGGTGCTGCCATTCAAATATAAAGCTTACAGAATAAAGAAAGGCCAGGTTCATTAGCATGGGAGCATACTAGGAGCTCGTGCGATGCATTTAATGTATTTATTCACTCATTCTCTAAAGTTACTGCTTTGTCCTGGCCATGGCCACAGTAGAGTAATATACTAATTTGTTTGTAGTAACATCAGGAACAGGCAGAAGATTGTAGTTACAGTGTCCTCCAGTAATATTGGCACCCTTGGTAAATATGAGTAAAGAAAGCTGTGAAAAATTGTCTTTATTGTTTAACCTTTTGATCTTCTGTTAAAAAAAATTAGCAAAAATACTCTGCTCTCATGGACATCAAACAAAACACAGGTTTATCTTTGGCAAATATAGGTGTGCAACAATTATTGGCACCCTTTTAATCAATACTTTGTGCTACCTCCCTTTGTCAAGATAACAGCTCTGAATCTTCTCTTAGAATGTCGGATGAGGTTGAAGAATACATGGCAAGGGATCTGAGACCATTCCTCCATACAGAATCTCTCCAGATCCTTCAAAATTTGAGGACCATGCTGCTGGATTCTCCTCTTCAGTTCACCCCACAGGTTTTCTATGGGTTTCAAGTCAGAGGACTGGGATGGCCATGGCAGCACCTTGATTTTGTGGTCAGTAAACCATTTTTGTCTTGATTTTGATGTATGTTTTGGATCATTGTCCTGCTGGAAGGATCCAACCATGGCCCATTTTAAGCTTTCTGGCAGAGGCAGTCAGGTTTTCATTTAATATCTGTTGTTATTTGATCTATGATGCCATGTATTCTAACAAAATGTCCAGATCCTCTGGCAGAAAAAACATCCCCAAAACATTAAAGAGCCACCAACATATTTAACCGTGGGCATGAGGTACTTTTCCATATGGCTACCTCTCTGTGTGCGCCAAAACCACCTCTGGTGTTTA
>JANDJT010000228.1:6653354-6664744 GCA_024331685.1 Stegophilus panzeri | reverse complement strand
ATTTTCAATGCTTGTGCTATTTTCTTACAGCCACTTCCCATTTTGTGAAGCTCAACAACCTTTTGCCGCACATCACAACTATATTCCTTGGTCTAACCCATTGTTATGAATGACTAAGGGAATTTGGCCTATGTGTTACCTCATATTTATACACCTGTGAAACAGAAAGTCACGGTTGAACAATTTCCTGTTCCTAGTCACCCAGGTGTACAAATTTTCTTTTTTTAAATATCAATGGGAATATACTTCAAATATATTTTTTATCATATGAATTCATAGGGGTCCCAATAATTGTGGCACACATATATTTAACAAATATTTTTTTATAAACCTGTATTGTGTTTGCAGATGTTTGATATCCATGAAAGCAGAGTATTTTTGTAAAATTTTTTAAACAAAATATCAAAAGGTTAAACAATAGACAATTTTTCACAGCCTTCTTTGCTCATATTTACCAAGGGACAACAGAGGGGGGAGCAAAGTTCCTCAGTGGAGTAGGAAGGCGGAGCGATGTTCGAAGAGGAGCAGGGAACTAAAGCAGCCTGGTTGAAAGGCTCCTTCTTGATATACACCCTAAAGGAGTACATCACATCGAGCCATTCCCAATTGGCTTTGATCAGGGATAATCTCTCCACTTTCTCCCACCTCAGTTTTTCCCTTTCAAAAAGGGCCTCTTTGACGCTGAAAAAATGTGCTGCATCCATTTATAAGGTCTTGCGTTCTGTCAGATTTTGTAGGTAGAAACAGATGCAAATGCAGAACTGAAGTGAACTATTTAATAATATACAAAACAAGACCTACATGAAACAAGAGTGAGCATAACATGATACCAATAGACAGACCAAACAAAGCAAGACAACTAATGCAGTGCAGAACATGACTATATATACACCAGTGCTAATGAGCCAAAACGTGAATCAGGTGAAAACAAAACATGTGACTAGGTGCAGTGGCTGATGGGAATTGTAGTCTCTAGTCCTTCTCTGATATTACATGACAGGTACACCTAATTTATTGACACTGAATAAACATTTATCTCTGGACAGTCACAAAGTTAAAATTTTAATATGCAATGTACAATGTTTTGTATACAAGTGTAATAGCAATATTAATTTGTATTTATAGCCATCCACAACCCTAACCACAATCATAATCAAACGCCTTATATGGTGCTGTCTGTTAGTTTGGCGTGGGTTTGTTTGAATGTGGCAAAATCCAGTCAGGCGAATTCTGTGATTTCACTTCGGGTTCTGCCGCTGCAGTGGATCTTGTTGGGGAGTGTCATTGCAAGTGTTAACCAGGCAAACACTAGCCTACAAATCTCAGGAGCCATCTCCAGGCATGTCACCTGACTGTGTTTTTTATTTTATTTAATTTTTAGATTTTTAACATATTATTTAGGTTACTGTCCTACTAAGTTTTATAGGCTTGTGGTATACTACACTTGTAAAAGAGATATAGTATTCGTCAGAGAAACATGCAATCATATTTAACTCCATTTCTGAGTCCAAAATCGCATACTGTGACAGTACATACTGAATTCAATGCAGAACATACTGCACGGCTGTTGAAACAGTACGTACTAATCAGTATGTGTGTGTGTGTAGTATGACTACAATCCCGGACACACTACATCTGCCATGTTAGCACTGTCATGTGACCTTCGATGTTGTCATAAACAAACATCAGATTGTCATAAAGGGACCACCAGATTAAAACAACCGCACGAACGGCAAAATGCACATCATTAACTGAATTAGTAATTTAACGCGGTTAGTGTTAACAGGCTGAGGTAAATTCGTTGCCATTATCTTGACCGGCTAAGGCATGATGGAGATCACAAAAAAGGTTTCAAACTCTGTGACAACTGTTTTCTTGTTTAAACCTTCAACAAGTTAACGATTTATTTGGGTATTGTTAAAAAAGTCCTGTTTAAACAAGGTTTAATACTTAAAAAGGGACAACGCGCTGTCATACACAATTTTTTTCTGAGCTCGTCCACACCAGTCCTGTTGTATTATGGGATTTTTGACTCGCGTAGTGTCCATCGGTTGCATACTGCAAAATCTCGCCGGATGCAGTACGCCATCTGGGTATTTCTTGCCCACTGTTTCTCGCCTACTGAGAATTCGGACATACTACTTCTCCGGCTTACTGGTTTTTGCCTACTGTGTAGTAGAGTAGTACGTGATTTTGTACGCAGCCCATCTCTTTATTATCCACTTCTTCTCCTCTCCCCTTGCATGCAATCACAATACTATATCTCACAGCAGCCTCAGGCTATTTCTCATTGCAACAACACGACACAACAAGGCTGTATTGAGTTGTTTCACTGACAGAAGCGCTAAAATAAAGCCTCATTTAATTTCTTTTATATTTAGGTTTTTGTTTAATTTAAGTATATAAAGTTATATATTATATTATATTATATTATATTATATTATATTATATTATATTATATAGTGATATAAATTTCACAGAACCCTGGCCTGTGGACCACCACAAAAACACATAACCATAACCATCCATAACCAACAAACAGGACACTCCACTTAATGTTACTTATATAACAGTAAAACAAGCCTAATGTGATTAATTAGCTAATACGAGTAAAACAAAATACTGGCCACATATTTTCCCTCACTACTTTGCATTTACTGAATACATACCATGCCCCTCTCCATTCAGCTACTCATAATAAAACACATTAACAAAACGTGACCGATAGACAAATAGAATTCAAATCGATATGAATTTTCTTTCCCGATGATATGTAGCGACATAGTTAGCACGTTCGCCTGACACTGCCAGGGTTGGGGGTTTGATTCCCGCTGCTGCCCTGTGTGTGCGGAGTTTGCATGTTCTCCCCGTGCTGCAGGGGTTTCCTCCGGGTACTCTGGTTTCCTCCTCCATGCAAACACATGCATGGAAGGCTGATTGGCATGTCCATATTGTTCATAGTGTATGAATGGATTGGCACCCTGTCCTGGATAAGCTCCAGGTTCCCCACGACCCAGAAGGATAAGCAGTATAGAAAATGGATGGATGGATGTAGCGACACATTGAACACTGTCAGCTGCCATTAAGAACTGAGACCCGCACTCGATTGGCTTGTGAGGAGAAGCTCAGGCACACAGCAGCTTGCTCGCTCCTCTTTATCAGGAGTTGAAAAACTCTAAAATAAAAAGAACGGTTACTGATAAATAAGCAGTTTGGGGTCACTGCTGTAATGCAGGAATGTTTGGAATTTCACCTCTGACTATATCAGAGTTGAGGGCTTTCTAACAGCCTTTACCTCACCAGTCTCTCTTTACAATCTCAAAATATTAATCTTGTCATGTTACTGATAAACCAAAAGGCTCTTTATCCTGAAATCTTTCCTCTGTGAGAAAATAGAACAGAACAGTTTCATCTCTGACTGTTATAAAGCACTGACATGGTGACTTCTTCCAGAAAAGCTAAATAAACATTTCCTCACACAAATTTTCACCATATCAAAAATGACATCTTTTTAAATCCAGTTCTGTGGAGTGTCTGACTTATTGAGTCGACCTTGAGTAAGTTGTTACTACAGAAACAATAACATATTAGGATGAGCCTATTAATATAAATCTGTGATGTGCCTTAAAGGCTGAACTACAGAGAAGTACTGTTATACAAGATTACAGTATTCTCCTCAGAATTGAGATTACTGTATAACAGTAATCTGTATCTGTATACTGTAACAGTGCTGTATTATAATGATGTACTAATGACTTTTTTTATATATAAAGGGGTGCCAAAATTGTTTAAGAGCTACATACACTACATGGCGAAAAGTATGTGAACACCTGACCATTGGTTGTTGAAAATCCCATTCCAAAACCATGGGCATTACTATGTTGTTGGCTAACCTTATAAGCTTGGAATGTGGCTGTTTGGATTTTTGCCCATTCAGCCTCAAGAGCATTAGTGAGGTCAGGCACTGATGTCAGCGAGATGACCTGGTGCACAGTCAGCATTCCAGTTCATCCCAGAAGTTTTCAGTGCAGTTGAGGTCAGGGTTCTGTGCAGGCCACTCGAGTTTTTCCACATCAACCTTAGCACACCATATTTTTATGGACCTTGCTTTGTGCACAGGGGCATTGTCATTCTGAAACATGCTTGGGCTCCTTAGTTCCACTGAAGGGAATTATTGATGCTACAGCATGCGAAGACATTCTAGACAATTGTGAGCTTCCAACTTTATGGCAACAGTTTGGGGAAGGTTCATATATGGGTGTGAGGTAAGGCTTCCTGCTGATGACTCTTCCTTGCAGATCATGTTTGTGCGAGCAATGCTGTACAATAGAACAGTGAACCACCACTCCTGTGTCAGCTTAACCTTCTAGCAAGTCCTTCATGTCATATGGGGGTTTTGTTTCTTTGCTATCTGAAAGTTTTCTTTGTCTTTCAGATCTTGCCTTGACTTCCACAGTTCCCCTTAACTGCAGTTTCTTAATGACCTTTCAGACAGTGGAAATTGTGAGCTGGAAGCACATAAATATCAAAGATATCTATTAGATTAATTTTCAGAGCCTCAGTCAGCTGCTTAGAGGAGCCCATGGTAGTTGAGTGTTTGTTTGAAGTTTGAAAATGTATTAAGCTCTAGGTTTGAGTCCTAAAAAGTCAATAAATACACAAAACAGAAACAATTATTTTTTTATATTTAAAAAAAATATATAAATTAACTTTGCAATAACATTCACAGGAAAATGTTTATAATAGGCTGCTGCAGAAGTTGTGTTTACTTATTTCACTTATTTGTACTGTACTTTGGTGGGGGTTCCAGAATTTTTGCATACAACTGTAAATCGGCAGGATGCTGCATAATGTATAAGTAGTGTCATGAAAGAGGACGTTAGATACTAAGCCTTACCTTTATTATAAAAGTCTACAAATTCAAAAGCTTAAATACTATCCGAGTGGTGAGTGCCAAAGCAATGGGGAAATAAAAAGAACCTAAACATCAGAAAAGAAACATGGACTTGGTACTGCATACAATGGCAAGATCTCACAATGTGAGTTAATGAGGCACAGGTGCACTAATTAGCTGGGTAGGGGGTTTAGTAGTCCAGTGAAGTGGAGCACTGCCCCATCCAGGATTAAGAAGGGACTGGAGTGTGACAAGTGGTACATACAAAAAATCTAGCATTTTTTTTTTTTTTTTAATTTGATAATCTGATTATTTAATTCATTTAATTTAAATGTTATTTCCAACCTGTAAGTTATGCAATTAAATTAATTCTTCTTGAATGTCACAGAAACATTCATGCTTGTATTATTTTTAATTAGCTTTATTTAATATTTACCATAATTTATATCTCAGTGCTGTTAGGATGTTAGTCAGAATCACATACACCCTATAGCAAAAATCTTGTATTTGATATTTCCCTCAATACCAGTTTTAGCAGAAAAAGTGGTATGCCTCAGAAACACAGTAGTAACTATTCAGCCTACTGCTGCCATCAGACAAAAGATTAGCCTGAAATTCTTGTAGATGGCCTTGTTTTTGCTTGACAGGGGTTGACAGTACAGTAGCGTCTCATTACCATGGTAATATAGGGTTTGAGGTAATTACCTAGCACTGATGAATAGGCAACATATCAAAGCATACTTTCCTATGGCCTCTCCCTGACAAGGTGGAACACTTGCCATGCATCCCTTTTGTGATCAGCAGCTAACTGGCTACAACACCTTAATGTGCAGGTTAGTATGAATCCTGTTATTTAAGAGCAGCAGATCCATTCTTTCAATCTAGTCAATTATCTCTGTTCACAAGTCCCCGCTGAGCAGCAGTGAGAGAGGTCTTTGGTTAACTCCACACCACCGCCATTTACATGCTTGTTTTTTTTGTTTTTTTTTCAAACACTATGACAGAAAGGAGTGCACGGGTGCTGCTGCAAAACATTGTTTATGGTTGTCTCTTTCTGAGGCTGATGATTTAATTTATAGCTGTCATACTTACATTTGAAAAAGGCGGACTGAAACTTGGACTCAGTGTGAGTTGTATGTGAGTAAGAGTAAAAAAAAAACCTGTAAGGTCTGGCATTAACAAAACAGGAAACAGTCTTATGAAAAACCATGAATAGAATAATTGAAAGATATATGAAGTTGGAATGACACTAATCAAAATGGATTGTTAATTACACTGGGGCAGTTTATGAAATGTAAAGGTTATTTATTAATATTACCTTTTCAGAGTAATACTAGTTTCAAGCAATAGAATAGTTATTATTTTTTTCAGTAGTTGAATATTTAAATTGCAATTGCCTATTTAAAAAGCACTGTGAGAAATTAAAAAATATGTTGTATGGAAGTGTGTCAGGAAGTTTAAAAAGCATTGATGCAATGTCTTTTAATATTGAAATAGCAAGGTAGTGGAGTAAAAACACAATATGTCTAAATTCATTTACATTTATGAAATTTGCCAGGCGCTCTTATCCAGAGTGACTTGCAGAAGTGCATAAAGAGCTGTCTACTTGGGAAAACGTGTTTTTATGATGGTGTAGGTAGGCCAGACTTAGTTTACCAACAAACTAAAGTATTGCCAGCAATAGGAGTCAGTGCTGAAATATAGGTATATTAATACACAGATTACAAGTGTTCTTTTTTTGTCTGGGTGATGGAGGTTTCAGGGCAGCCTTCTCAGTGATCATTGCTCTTATGTTTAGGCTTTGCTGGCAGCATTCAGTAGGATGCTAATGGTACCATATCCCCATACAGAATATACTTTTTGCTACTAATCCTAATACCTTTAGGGAAAACCACATCAAATTGCCTCAACACATAGATTTTTGCTGGGAGAGTGAACAATATTACATACCATTTGTGCTTGAAAGTTCCTTACATGGATAACCCCATTTTATCTGGACTGACCTTCTTTCTCCATACAGTAATGTTTTAGTATATCAGTCCACCCCACCCCCACACATAGCCTCCCTCTCTCTCTCTCTCTCTCTCTCTCTCTCTCTCTCTCTCTTTCTGTCTCTTCACAGACTGATACTCTGTGCTTATCCACACAATTGAACTAGCTTGAGAAAGTATTGACAGCTTTAATGACATCCGATTTTGGAGTCCTTTAAATCCATTAGTGCCAATTGTCTTACTTGAGTTTCCATCTATATTATTACCACATTCTTGCAGACAGAAATAATGATAATAATATCACAATTAAGGTTGTATCAGTTTTCAGCATACTGAGGAAAATGGGCAGGTTGGCATGTTTTACACATCCCATCCTCAACAACAGATTTGAATAGCTAGGTGCTTATACAATATGGATATTTTTTTTACAAAGATTTTTTTTTGGATAAACCTGTGGTTTGTTTGCAATTGTTTGATATCCATGAGAGCAGAGTATGTTTGTGAATTTTTTTAAACAAAATATCAAAGGTTAAACAATAAAGACAATTTTTCACAGCCTTCTTTGGTCATATTTACCAAAGGAGCCAATATTAGTGGAAGGCACTGTATGTCATTTTCTTGCTGGTAAAAACTATGTAGAAACATGTATTTTCAATTTTACAGTCCACATACTAACAGACAAAGTAAACAAGCCCATTTACACACTCAACTTATTTTGTCAGGCTAATAAATTTTATTGTGTATTACGGTAACTATAGTTTTTAATAATTTGACTGCCATATACCCACAATTTACGCAATTTACGCAATACATAACAATTATGTTAATATATTATTACATTTATTTACTCATCACTATACACTGAAATGAAGCTTTGCTTTTAATGAATGATAGTTGTGAGAGTCATGACCACTCAGGATGACATGAAAAGCCTGACCTGCACAATGAATACAATAAAATTACAACTCCATATCTGTAGGATTGTGCTGTACCATGAGCACAAAGATGAGATTTATATGGAGTGGGAATGAAATAAGATCATGTCCTCAGTACTAATAGACATCACCATGTGTCACATATGTTTAAGGCTATCCCCAATTTTAATGTAACACAGACGCCTGTATGTGAACACCTGACCATCACACCCATATGTGCTCCTTCCCTGAACTGTTGTCTCAAAGTTTGAAGCACACAATTTCTAGAATGTCTTTGTATGCAGTTGGATTAAGACTTCCCCTTCACTGGAACTAAGGAGACCAAACTGTGCCTGACCTCACTAATGCTCTTGTGGTTGAATGGGCAAATCTCCAGAGCCACACTCCAAAATATAGAGGAAAGCCTTCGCAGAAGAGTAGAGGTTATTATAACAGCAAAGGTGAACTAAATCTATAATGGGATGTTTAACAAGCACATATCAGTGTGACTAATCAGGTGTCCACATATTTTTTTGGCAATATAGTGTACTGTATGCTAGTACCAAAACATTATTCTGATTGAAAGTGAGAAATTATTTTAAAATTAAATGAACATGAATTCATGGTAGTGTTTATGACCACAGTTCTGCACTGGAGAACAGTACATGCTAAGAGAGTTTCATATGGCCTTGGAGACCTATTTTACTAATAACAGAAAGAAAACTGTACTTTTCATTTCATAATTTTTTTTGTATTGAACTTGTTACACTAAAAAGTGTTAATTTTCCCCCAACAACACATGTACCAGATTAAATATTCTTTATGGAACTATTATTTAGTTATGTGTACATGGGAAATGGGAAATATGAAAGATTAGTATCATTATATCTGTTGAATGGATAAAGTGGACATAATGAACTTGATTTTACAGTGATTTTATAAAATTTGAGCATTTTATTTCCTGTACTTCAGTGTAGGATAGTGTGAACTACCCTGAGATTCAAGTTCACTGTCAATTGGGTGGAATTGGTACAAAGTTTGGTTCAAACTATCAACCACTGGTGAATGTGTGTTTTTCCTGTTTTATCTGTTTCATCTGTCTAGACCAATCATTCTCAAGATTGGACTAGACCCCTGAGTTCCAGTGAAGTGAAATCTTAATGCTATAGCATAAAAAAACATTCTTGACAATTGTGTTCTTCCAACTTTGTCACAACAGTTTGGGGAAGATCTACATATGGGTTTGGTGGTCAGGTGCATGAATACTTGTGGCCATATAGTATAAATCCAAATCACTATTTATTTGGGGAATGTTCTCAGTGTTCAGAATCATGCTGTGTAGATGCTTAAGCTGATTTTCTGGAAGGCATTCAGATTATTAAAATTACCTGCATTTGGTTGACTTCTCTAGGTTTAATGTACTAGAGAGGCCTTGGCATGGGTCCATAGAATGGGCAGGCTGGTCCATGGAGAACATGAATAGTAGTGCACTCTTCAACTTCATTCATGCTCTCTTTGTGGGAGCCTGAAACAGCCTCCCTAACTGTCTGCATGGGCCTTGTAGGCTGGTTGCCTTCCCCAAAAAAATTCAGAAGGGGATTTTGCACAGGGACCCAGAATTGTCTTCTGAGGAGAGCGACAAATTCCTTCATTGATTCTGTTCCCTGAATCACCAGGCTTTCAGTCCATATTCAAGATCCGCCGGTAAGCCAGGATAACAAAAACTTCACCCCCCCTCTCTCTCATATTAGGGTCCACCAGACAATGATAATATAGTTCATGAAAAATAAATCCATCAGAGGAAAACTCAAGGTCATTTCATAGTGCAGGAATGAGGATTGATGGATAAATGCATCAAGGTTGCCTAATTTTCTTTTGTAAATATAGCAGAGATCTGTTTTGTTTTTTGTGTTTTTAGACAAGCTCTTGCCTTTAATTGCCCCCCCCAAAAATCGAGGGATAGAAAATGCTTTGTTTCTGCCACCAAGTGCAATAACCTATAACATAAAAGCAAGAAATGATTTGAAAATAAACAAATAAAATCAAGAGTGTGAATATGATGAAATCCATTTCAGAATATGGCATTTATTCAAATAAACTAAATCTATTAGGAGTATATTGGAAACTATATAACACTTACTGTATATAGTTACTGTATATGCAAAGGTTTGGGCACCCCAGCCAAATTTGTACATATTATATTGATTAAAAGAACAAAAAAACAGGTTCTTTATATTTGATGCACTTAAAAAATAAATAAATAATAACTGTGGCATGTGCAAAAGTTCCGGAGTGTAATAAATTTTCTTAAAGTAAAGTAAATAAAGTATCTTCAAATTTGGTGCTAACACTCAACAATCATGGGCTCCTCTAAGCAGCTGTTTGAGGATCTGAAAATGAAGTTAATTGAAAATGAAGCTAAGCTAATGCTTAAAACAGAAGAAGGCTATAAATTATATCAAAACCTCTTGAAATGGATGGAGATGGTAAGGTCTAACACAGCCTCAGCAATCTTTTTTCTTTCCTTGTAATTTATATTTCTTTCTTTCTTTATTTCTTTCTTTCGTTCTCTGTGTATTTGGCAGGTCACTGGATGATTAAGTATGATAGCTAAAAAAAATAGTGTACAATATTCTGACATGGAGTAGATTGTAAATAGGCAGTTTAAAATGCTTGACATATGATAGATAAGAACAGGAGGTTCAAGTGCCCATGTCATGGAAAATAAGAGGCACATTTACTGTCATTTTGATCCATCAAAATCCATCAAGTCTGATCCATCCCCAATCCATACTGCAAAGCAGCCTTTAATTATTCCTAGCTGTGACTCACATTTACATACATTTACACACCCAAAATGTGTTAAAGTTTTTCTCCAGCTAATTAGAAATGCAATCAGGTAATATTAACATCATATGATGGTAACAGTTATCTTTTTTTCTTTTTTTTTAAATATATCTATCACAGACTGAATGATTTTTGGACACACTACATGATATTTTCAAGTTCACTCAAATTTAAGACAGAATTGATCAGCAAAGCAAAACAGGAGTTCATGTCACTAAAGTTGCACTCTTAGAGCACTTTATTAGGAACACTTGTACACCTGTCGTTCATGCAATTGGCTAAACAGCCAGTTGTGTGGCAGCACTGAAATGCATAAAGTCATGCAGATACGGCCAGCGGCTTCGGGTAATGTTCACATCAACCATCAGAAAGGAGAAAAAATGTGATCTCAGTGATTTTAACCATGGCATGTTTGTTGGTGCCAGACAGGAATGGTGCAAAAAAGAAAAAAAAATACATCCAGTGAGTTGCAGTTCTGTAAACGGGAATACCTTGTTGATGAGAGAGGTCAACCAAGAATGGCCAGACTGGTTTGAGCTGATAGAAAAAGCTATAGTAACTCAAATAACCACCCTGTTGAAGTGAGCAGAAAAGCATCTCAACATGCACAGCACATCAAACCTTGAGGAGGATGGGTTACAACAGCAGAACACTACGTCAGGTTCCACTTCTGTCAGCTAAGAACAGACAGCTGAGGCTGCAGTGGGTGGTGTAATGGTGTGCAGAATGTTTTTTATTTTATAT
>JANDJT010000228.1:6620272-6635732 GCA_024331685.1 Stegophilus panzeri | reverse complement strand
ACAACAGCACTTGCACCAAAAAATCTCCTTACATTTTCATTACTTACAATGTAGTCCACTGTAACTTATGACACATCAAACACAAATATCCTCAGCATCCACTGCACTTTTTGTTTGTTAGCAGGGTGTAATTTGCATTCCGAATGCTTTTGAGGTGATGAAGACTTAGTCCATTCTCTTAGGCCAATAGAAAAAGAAAATGCCACTTTGCTTCACACATTAGCTACTTACGGTACATAGAAAGAAAGCTAATGTATCATCTAATTGGGTGAGCCACTGCATCTGATTCCTCTCAATCAGACTATTAGTTGGGTAATTACCCATCTGCCTCGGGTGGAAAATGGCAAGGCAAACACCAAGCTAATAACATTCTCAAGGGCTCTCCAGAGCCAACAAGATGATGTTGATGTTGGGTAATGCAGTCTCAAACTATTTCAGCACCATGGTGAAAACATTAACCAGACTCTGTTTGCCAACTTCCTAAAATTGAGTCTATTCAATTATTTACTTAAATACAGATTGTTCCATTTCCCATCCATCTATTCATCATTTTTTGGCTTTATTCACCTCTATATAATAGATGTCTCTGATAAAATAAGGACATTACATGGAAAGGCAAAGTTTTCTAGGTGCTTTTTGGAATGGAACAATATAGCATAGATGAGCTAATATTCAAACTTCATATTCAGTTCTTTCTTTACTTCTGCCAGGTTGGAAGAACTGAATTTTCAACACAAATACTAAAGGCATTTGTGGCATTTCTTTGTAGGAAATTGTTAATTCTGTTCAGGGGCTGTAATGAAGTTTGGGTTTTTACCAAATAAACATTGTGAATGTTGTAGCAAAAACCAGGAAACTCTTACACATGCCATTCTAATTTAGGTCCCTTTTTACTTTTGTTTTGTAATGTTTTACCCCTGAATGTAGTTCAGAAAATCTCAGCATGTGTAGCTCTTGTTTTATGCCTATTTATTCCACAGTGTTGCTGAAAGCTCAAATCTGATTGGTCAGTAGGTGTGCATTATTTTCATATAACAGCATGATGCGAAAAGTAGTTCTGACTGCAACATGAGTGACAGGTTAATATTAATGTGCTCATTCTAGTATGTTATTTTTTCTATAGTAACAGCTCATGCACATGCAATTGTATGGCAGATGCTCTGCATTATGTAACACAAAAAGAACCCCTCATTTTAAACAAGATTTTTTTTTTTTTTTTTTAAAGTGTGGTTATTTAACAAAGTAAAATGTACAATCATTGTGCTTATCGGCACAAGAAAGTCTTCAGGAGAGAGGAGTTTAAATTTTCATTCCCATTTCTTGTTAAAATGACAAGCTGTGAGAGAGAGAGAGAGAGAGAGAGAGAGAGAGAGAGAGAGAGAGAGGGAGGCTAGTTAGGAAATTACTGTTTATTGCAAGCTATAACATATGTGAAAACAGGAACTAACTTGTATAACTTGTCAGATATTCCACATCATTAAGTCTAATTATAAGCCGTTCAAATGTGTGCCATTCCGCATCACCCCCTACAAAAAAAATTAAGTCAACATTTGGTAAAATCATTCAAGATTCAAGAGTTTTATTGGTTTAGTATTCTTTGCATTGTGACAAAGCAGCTTTACAGAAATTGTATGTAATCCTAATGAGCAGAAATGACAATGGCAAGGGAAAAAAACAAGAGGAATACACATGGAGAGGAACCAGATTCAAAAGTGATCAAATCCTCTTCTAGGTTATAGTGGATAGTGGGATTATACAGTGCTGTGATTTCTTGTGTTTTTGTGAAGGGATTTTTGAGAAGGGTTACACAGCTATTTCAAAGGCTCTGGAACTCCAAAGTGAGAGCCATTATCTCCAAATGGAAAAGCTCTGCACAGAAGTGAACCTTTCCAGAAGTGGCCGACCTTCCAAAATTCCTCCAAGAGCACAGTAACAATTCATCCAGAAAATCACAAAAGACCCAAGGTCAACAACAAAGGAACTACAGGCCTCTCTTGCATCAATAAAGGTCACTGTTCATGACTCAACTATCTAGGCAAAAATGGCATCCATGGAAGTGGCAAGGCAAAAAACACTTCTAAACCAAAAGAATATTAAGGATCATGTGAATTTGACCAAAACACACCTTGGTGATCCTCAAACCTTTTGGGGGAATGTTCTGTGGATTGATGAGTCCAAAGTGGAACTGTTTGTAAAACAGGGATCCCTTTACATTTGGCATAAACCAAACACAGAATTCCACAAAAAGAACATCATAGCTACGGTCAAGCATTATGGTGGCAGTGTGATGGTAAGGGAATGCTTTGCTGCTTCAGTGCCTGGGTAAGTTGCAATAAATGAGGGAACCATGAATTCTGCTCTCTACCAGAAAATCCTAAAAAAGAATAGTCTTCAGTCCATAAGTTGAAACTCAAGCGCAACTGGATTATGCAGCAAGACAATGATCCAAAGCATAGGAGTAAGTTCTAGACCTGAAAGTAAGTGAAAGACTGACCTGCTGTTATCTGAAGCATTTGGGTACAGTTATTGCTGCTAAAGGTGGCCCAACCAAATTTTAAGTTTAAGGGGGCAATTAGTTTTTCACATGGGTGATAGTTGTTGAAAAAAACAAACAACTTTTTTTTTTTTTTTTTTTTTTTTTTGGTCAACAAATAAATAAATAAATAAATGAATAAAAACCTGTATTGTGTATTTACTCAGTTTGCCTTTGTTTTATGCTGTATTTCGTTTGAAGATCTAAAACTATTAAGTATGAGACATACCCAAAAACAGAAGAAATCAAATACTTTTAAGTACACTGTACACTTAAGGTAGTAACTGAATATGAATACATTTTTTCAGATTGAATAGATAATACATTTTAAACAAATACAAATACAGATAGGAATAGGAGATGGACTATTCTCTTTTGTTTGGTTGGTTGGTTGTTTAAGAAAAGTTTCCAGAAAGGACATCTATTTTGAGTGAGGTTTTACTGTAATGTGATGCATGCTCAAGCATCATGTATGTATCATATCATAGCCTTTGCTTGGTACAAACACTACTCAAATGGGCTCACACACAGACTTATTTGCCAGAAGGCACAATGTTGCAGTGGATGCAATATCAAGTCAGTCTGATCTGGTATCTGCCTTCAGAGGTCACGTTCCAGATTTGAAAGTAATTCGGCAAGGCACAGGTAGAGCTCTTTTCCAAGCTCTTTTCCTGTCATTTGCACAACAACTCATTGTCAACTATGGTTTTCCCTGACAAAGCAGCCTGCTAGGTCAAGATGCATTGCCCCATTACTGGCCCACAGTACCACTGATCCTGCCAATATTACACACAATTCAATGGTCAGACCATAGAGTTCTCCTTGTAGCTCCAAATTGGCCAGTGAGACCCTGGTTTCCTCTGTTAAATTCGGTTATGATCAGGTGAATCTATCTGGCACCCTTGACCGCAACATCTGCCCCTATTGGTATGGCCTATCAGAAGGAGACACAGCAAATAGATTGTGATCTAGCAATGCCAGTAAATGCAAGAAACCATGGTACACAGGCCTTGTATGCACTCATAAGGAAACTGTACACAAGTGGTGTGTGCTTCATTTGTGTTGCTGTGTGGCAGAGTGTACATAGCAGCTATTGTTTCACATGGCAGCACGAGACATGATGTTTCATTTGGCACTCATAACCTTGCTACTACGATGATGAAAAGGACAAGACCTCTCTGCCTGTTACAACAAGAGACTAGTCTGGGACCTCACACTTTTGTCATTAACATCCTCCACTTATGAGTCTATGTAGGATGTTGAAATGAAATATTTTCTTGCCATGTCACTCAAAACCAAGGGGGCAGGGGAGCACTCTGGTTCTTTCTGTTGTAACAGATGAACACTTGATCTTTCCTTCGTCTTCAAGCTACTTTCAGTTTAGTGTTTAGTCATTTTAGCGTCAAGAAATTTTCAAAGCATTGTTGGGATATTTATGAATGACCGATTTGTTGATGCATTAAAATAAAAGTTAGAATTGTCTTGATAATGTGTTAATTTAAAATTAGTTATAACCTTTAATATTTATTTTAGGCAGGTTATTTTTTGTTTGCAAATATTTATTTAATTTGCATTGCAGTTGGTACCTACTGTGCAATATCTTTAAAAAGAATTAGTCAAAAGAGATTAAACTGTGGATTTGTCATTGTGGACTTCCCAATATAGTGTGTGGCCTGCTCATGGCATTCTTGGACTGAAAATCATTCCCACTCCGGCCCTGATGGGCTCACAAGATTGAGCTCCTGTGGCTCAGGTTGTAGAGTGGGTTGTCCACTAATCGTAGGGTTGGTGGTTCGATTCCACATGACTCCACATGACTCCACATGCTGAAGTGTCCTTGGGACACTGAACCCCAAGTTGCTTCCGATAGCCCTACTATTGGTGTATGTGAGTTTGAGTGTGTGTAACCGCTAAGGTTAAAAAAGCACTATATAAGTGCAGACCATAGGTTCTTGGAGAACCTCACTTCCTTCAGAAAGGCTGTGGCAAGTTTATGAGTGCCCAGTGAGACAACACCTATAGTTCTATGGTGTGCAGCAATGGCTGCTACTTATACCCAGTTCACTTTGAGACCAAGTGCCACAATGTGTACAAGGAGAGTGGACGTTTCTCAGGTGACCTACTCCTGGTTGGGGCACAGTCATCCAGATACAGCAGCATCCTTATGCCTCTGGCCATCTAGTTTCTGACACATGTGCTCTTCTCTCTAAGGTTTCTTTGGCCAATGGCACATAGGGCAGGTTCAGCAGAGTTGACTCGCATGTGCCCAGCAGCACAGACTGTGCTACCTATAACTGACACTGGCCAAAAAGTAGATTGGTGAAAAGATGCCCTGCATCCTGGCTGAAGTGTCCCAATGCCAGAAGTACAGTTTTGATCAGTTCCCTCACAAAGGTTTCAGTGCCTGCCGACTGGAGAAAATGATCCAGTGTACATATAAAAATTGCTAGCAAGTTCCCTGTATGCTCAGGGGTAATATTGTAAACTCTCATCAGAATGTCTTCACTGCACCTTCACTCAGCACTCACTAAGCAGTGTATGCTTGAGTATAGCACTTCATTTGGATCCGGCAAACCATCAGTGGAGTGGCACAAGTATCAACAGCAAGCATGAGGCTGACCTGGTTAGGACACTTATGGATGTTTCCAGAACCAATGATGACAAATGTGGTTTGGCTGGCAGTTCCCCATTGGACACAGCATTTTGTATATAAGGAGAATTGGCTCTCAACCCATGTTGAGACTCTGGTGAAGAGCACTGGTTCTCACTGTACAAGGCTCTAGGTCTAACCTGAGAAAACATGAGAAAACTTCACAGGTTTGTGTCAAATCTCAGTGTGCTGCCAGTGATCCAATGCACAAGGCAGGAAGAATGAAGGAACAGATAGCTGTTGATGAGGGTAATTTTTAGCAAAATAATGCAATATAGTCACCATGTGACCTTGCAGTATGCGTCTGCGTATAAGCAGATATCCAGGTGTTAGAACAGGAGGAATGTGGAATAGAACTACATTACTCATATATTAAAGGTAGGCCTATACTTGTAAGCTGTTCTGAATGGCAAAGAAATTAACTTTTAATATGCAATTTTTTTGTACACTCACAAGGAACATGAATCATTTAAGTGGATTCTATTAATATGGTTATACATATTGTTTAACAGAGATTTTGTAATAAAACCATAAAACAATAATTTCTCATCGTTACCTGATGAACACTGTGATAAGTTCTAATTGGATATAGTTTACTACCTGTTACAATGTGTGGTTGCTGAGGCAAATATTATCACAGGAGACACCCAAAACTAAAGAAACCTTTGGAGCCCACTCTCCTGAATAAACATACTCTATTGCTGAGCAAGGCTAAATGAACTGTGCCTTGCTGAAGCATATTTTAATCAGGAATACTCCAGGCAACAACACTCCAGGCTACCTGAAGGCCATATAATTTGAAATTGTTACACACACCAAGAGGGCACTTATACAGTCTATCTATGCATGCAGCTGACCTAGTGGAATGTTTCTTGTTAAAAGAATTTAGTCAGAGATGGACTGTAATTAGTGATATATCAAAATAAACAATTAAAAAAGTTAGTAATGCATGCACACACTTTTGTATATGCAAGTGATTTCTCACTGTTGCACATAAAGGGCTATTTTCAGAGTTAACATAAGTCCAAAATGAAGTCAATATTTATGCAGGGAGAAATTCAGAACCCAAAAAAGTTGACCTAAGAAGTTTTTTTCCCATTTGGATGGATGAGCAATCCAAAAAGTAGACCCCATTGTTCAATCACTATCAAACCCAATTTACACAGACTCTCAATCATTGCAAACTAATGCTCAGTGTATTCCTGCCTGAATTACCAACCCTTTGTACACGTTTTGCTATTGTCATGGATATTGTCTCCAGCGCTCAGCGTGCTCAACAGCCCATAGCACAACAGTGCGCACTTCCGGGTTGTCAGTGTCACTGTTTACTTTTGACATGCGTGTTCCCTTTCAAAGGTTGCGTGAGCTTGACGCTGTGGGAAGCGCCCTCGCACATAACCAGTATCTGAAGTCTGTGTGAAATCACGCCTATTTATAGGTCTGCCGTGGTCAGGTGATGTGACATGTTGTGCATTGTGTGACTATAAAACGGTGCCTGTAAACCATGTAATCAGCCTTATTATCTTCAGCAAAAGACTCTTCAAAGACTCTTCATTTTCTCTCTATTTAAAAAAATATATCTCTTTACTTTCCTGTCCCTTTAAAAAAAAGAAGAAAAGTATGAGTCAGAGAGAGTTCAGGAAGTGTGTCATGCCTTGCTCCCGTTTCATTATGGTGGGGGGGTGGTGGGGGGGTGCACACTTTCACACTTTCTGTGTGAAGTGTCTGGGGATGGAGCATGCCACAGCAGCCCATGAGGGCGCTGACTGCACGCACTAGTAACACTTTTCAGTCTGGCCGCTCACTCTCTTCATGGCAGAAGGGAGTTGGGTTTTGGAGCCTACAGGATCTGGGCCTGTGGCTCCTATCTGGATCTGGCAGAGGAGCCAGAGACAAACGCTGCGCTATCTCTTTTTGGAGCTTGTGTCACGACTCCTCCTTCTGGTATGGAAAGTCAACCCACAATCTCTGACTCCAAGGTACTAGAGGGGGGAGTCATTGTGCTAAAAACGGAGAGCAGCTCTCAAACATATAAAGAGCTGCTTGAAGTGATTACTAGGGCTGTAGAGAAACTTAATCTAGACTGGCCCGGGGAAGAGGAAGTGGTTCATAGCAGGCTGGACAAGTGCTATCTCCCCAGTGAATATAAATCTCCCTTACACCGCAGAAAACTCCCCTTTTTCCCAGAAGTGCATGATGAAATATTGTGCTTCTGGGGAAAACCCATAAACTAGCCGTGTTTATAACCCTGCAATGTCAAATTATTCGGCCATCGTGCGGAATGAACAGCACGGGTATTTGGCTATGCCAAAGGTCGAGGAGGTGCTTGCGAGCACTAGTTTGAGGGAGGCACAAAAGGCTTGTGTGGCGGCCTGTCTCCCCCCGCAGAGAGCCAGGGGGACCAGGCAGCCACAGTCGCAGCTTGTTTTGTAGTCACACGATGCGCAAAATGCCACATCACCTGACCATAACACGCCTATAAATAGGCATGCTTTAACACAGACTTCAGATAACGTTCACGCACGAGGGCACTTCCCACAGTGTGAAGCTCATGCAACGTCTCATTCCCTTCTCATGGAATAGGGTTACATACGTAACCTAGATGTTTTGTTTTGGTTTCTGTCTAGTCTCTGCCCCTGTTGTGTTATTAGTCTATGTCCACAGCCCAGCTCCAGCCAGAGAACAACGAGGTGGTCTTTCCTGCAAAGCTCTAGCTGAAGGTCGACATGTCGACCTCTTTTCCAGAGCTCCAGCCTGAGACCCATGGAGGTAGTCTCCCCTGCAGAGCTCCAGCTGAAGGTCAATGTGGTGACCTCATCTCCAGAGCTCCAGCCTGTGACCCATGGAGGTGGTCTCCTCTGCAGCGCTCCAACTGGAGGTCAACATGGTGACCTCATCTCCAGAGCTTCAGCCTGAGACCCATGGAGGTGGCCTCACCTGCAGAGCTCCAGCCGGAGGTCAACGTAGCGACCTCATCTCATGAGCCCCACTGTGAGACCAATGAAATACTCTATCCATCCAGGATCTTGATCGAGGTCAAGGAGGTGACCTCCCAGGTTCAGTTCCAGTTAGAGGTTGATGGCACAGCCTACCAAGTCCTGTTCATGCCAGGGCCAACAAGATGGCCTACCAAGTCCTGTTCACGCTTGAGGCTGACGAGGCAACCTACCAAGCCACGTTTCTGCCAGAGGCCGATGAGGCAGCCTCCCAAGCCTTGTTCCTGTCTGAGGTCCAGGGCATGGCCTCCCAAGTGTTGTTCCTATCTGAGGTCGACAGCACAGCCCCCCATGCCATGTTCCTGCCAGAGGCCAACGGCACTGCCTACCAAGCCATGTTCCAGTCAGAGGCTGATGAGACAGCCCACTGAAACATGTTCGAGTCAGAGGCCAACGACACTGCTCACCATGCTCTGTTAACACCTAAGGCCAACGAGACGGCCTACCAAGTTCTGCTCATGCCTGAGGCCGACGAGATGGCCTAGCAAGTCAAGCCCCTGTCTGAGGCCGATGGCAAAGCCTCCAAGACCAGCTCACACCAAAGGCTGACAACGCGACCTTCCAAGCCATGCTCATGCCAGAGACTAAAGTCACAGCTTACCATGACATGTTCAAGCCAGAGGTCAACAAAAGGACCTACCAAACTCTGCTCATGCCAGAGAGTAATGGTGTGACCTCCCAAGCCTTGTTCTCCCCTCATGACCCCAGCGAGCCTGCCCCAGCCTCATGTCTGCTCTTTGGCTTCTCAGGGAACCAGCTAGTCCATGGACAATGCCTGCCTCGGGACCTGGGGGACTGTGTGGACATTTTGCCCAGAGGGCCAGGACCGCCGTGGGGAGTGCTTTTTGGCACTTCAGGAGAAGTGCCCTTGGGGGGGACTCTGTCACGGGTTTCAGTGCACTCAACAGCCCGTAGCCCGTTGTCAGTGACATTTTTGACACGTGTTTTGTTTTGGTTTCTGTCCAGTCTCTGCCCCTGTCGTGTTATTGGTTATTTCCTAAATGTCTCAGGTGTTCTTGTTTCCCACTTTGATTTCATTTAGTATTTATACCCCTCGTGTATCTTTGTTCAATGCGAAGTATTGCGTGTTTCTGTGTTTTCCATCAGTACTCTACTGAGCCGTTTTGATCTTTGTTCATGCTCCATTATTTTGATCCTGTTTTCGTCCTTGCGTTATTGATTCTCATCTAAGTCTTGTTTAAGCCGTTTGCCTATCACCTGACTCCTTGCTTGCTTTTGACTATGTTTTTGCCTTCCTATTTGGATTTGTCTGTCTGCCTCTTAAAATAAAAGCTTTAACTGCATTTGCATCCCTCTGAAATCCCTTTACATGACAGCAATTCTAGTTTTTGATCATGTTCTGTTTCCTGGTTTCTCAATTTTTTTATTTTGTCTCATTTATGTGGTTTGCTGATCACCTGAATTTCTGCCTGTTTTATGACTTTGATATTGTTTCATGTTTTGGATTGTCTGCCAGTCATTTTAAATAAGCATCACCTGCAACTGCAACCATCTCCACCACCTGACACATTACTTTGTTGCTAACATGGATGTAGCAGGTGAGCAGTGCTGGCAAAACACCATAGCAGCACATGGCCATCTAGTTGGGGAGCATCAACAGCACATGGCCCTGTTAGACACCAAAATCACAGCTCTCACCAGATTTCACGGCACAAAAGGCTCCCAACATTTCAGCTCCTTCCCTCATTCTCCATCCTGACAAGTATTCAGAAGAACCAGCTCAGTGCAAGGGCTTCATGCTGCAATCTGCTGTCTATTTTTTTTGGCCATGAGGGCAACTTAGAATGACAGAAAACCACCTGGTTTATCTTAATCTGCTCATGGGAAAGGTGCTAACCTGGGCCACAGCAGTCCAGTACTAGGGAGCAGGACTGGCAAAATGTCATAGCAGCACAAAGCCATCTAGTTTGGGAGCATCTTTCATGGCACAATGAGCTCCTGCCATTTCAGCTACTTCCCTCATTCTCCATCCTGACAAGTATTTGGGAGAGCCAGCTCAGTGCAAGGGCTAGCTCTATATTTTCGGCCATAATTACATCTCAGAATGACAGAAAACCACCCAGTTTATCAATCTGTTTATTAATCTGCACTTACCTGAGCCATGGCAGTCTGGTCCCAGGGAGAGGAGCATATCTCAGCCCATGACTGCTGCATAGAACTTTTCCAGCAGGTTTTTGATAACTCTCCAGAAGGGAAGGGAATCAAAGAGAAGCTCCTTTCTATTACCCAAAGTCCACAAAGTATCACGGAATATGCACTCAAATTCCGTACCCTTTCAGCAGGGAGTGGATGGAATGAGCCATTCAGGCTCAAAAGTGCATTCCAATTCAGGACTGCATATCACAAGTTATTTAAACCTGGAAATCATCACTGAACTCGCCTGCCAAGTTAACCAACTCTCATTGATTGAGTTCGCCATCTGCTTAATCCATCTCCTGCACAATCACCAAAAACCTAAGGCAGGATCGAATTCCCAGCCTGAGACCCATAGCCCTGAAACCATGCAAGTGGGCCAAGCCAAGCTGAGTGACAAAGGATGTGAATGACATACTGTAGAAAGGAGACTCTGTTTTACTCTTGTGGCAACCCAAACCACCACCTAACACAGTGTGTTTGTGCTGTCTCCACAGAGCCACACACACACCAGGCTGAGTGAGCCGCCACCCTAGTTTGTTCCTCAATGGTAAGTCCTTCTAGTTTTTTAATCTTATCAGCCATTCACTTGAAGTGCCCAAATAAAACAATTATGAGATCTCACTGATCTTTTCTGGAGCAGCTGGAATTACATCGACCAAGCCATTGTTAAAAAGCTCAATCTCCCCACTCTACCACTACAGCATTCCATGCACATTCAGGCTCTGGATGGTGGACCCATAGGAAATGGAACTGTGACTCTATGCACCAAACCCCTGATGCTACAGGTCAGCACCATCCATCATTAACACATGACCTTCCTTGTTACAGTAACAACAAAACATCCCCTCTGATTTCATGGACTGGAAAATACATCACTCATTGGTCCTCACATTATTTCACTCACTGTCTCTATTTACCCTGTCTCCTGGTCACCTCAACCTCTGTGGAGAGCTCTGAACCCAGTTCACAGATGTACATCCCATCCAAATAGCTAGAGTTCAAGGAGGTGTTCAGCAAAACCAAAGCCAATGGCCTGCCACCTCACTGTTTCTATCACTGTACAATCGAGCAAATGGTTGGGGATTACACCCCTAAGTAACCACATATACCCACTTTTCATGCAGAAAAACAAGGCTATGGAGGAATACATTAAGGAGGCACTTAAACAAGGGTACATCCATCCATATGCTTCTCCCACATTGGCTGGCTTCTTCTTTATGGAATTAAAGGGCAGTCTCTGACCATGCATAGACTACAGAGGGCTTAACCAAATCACAGTCAAATATTGTTATCTTCTTTCTTTAGTCCCTTGAGCCTTGGAACAGCTTCAAATAGCCCAGATTTTCACCAAACTCAGCTTGCACAACACATATAATCTCGTACACATCCATGAGAGTAATGAGTGGAAAATTTTAGCACCAGATCTAGCCACTTCTATTATTGCGTTATGCCGCATAGGCTTTCTTGCACTCCCTGTGCTCCAGTGTTTGAAAAAAATGATGTCTTAAACATGCTGGGTAAATTTGCCATTGCTTATGACGACATTCTGATATACTCATCTTCCATGACAAACAAGTTCTTGCTCACCTCCTCCAACACCTGCTGTATATCAAAGGCAAGAAATGTGAGTTTCACATGCACAAGATGTCATTCCTAGGATACATCAGCCCCAGAGGAGTCACTATGGATCAAAGCAAAGTGTCTGCAGTCACATATTGGCTGGTGCTAAGCACTGTCAATGAGCTACAGTGGTTTCTCGTCTTCATTAACTTTTAAAGGAGATTCAGTCCAGGTTTCAGCTCATTTGAGCCCCAACTACTATAACTACTGAAGAAGGGAGTTAAACATCTTAGCTCAAACTCGACTGCCGAAGAGGCTTTTGGAGAGCTAAAAAAGGCTATCACCACAGCCCCCATCCTAAAACATCCAGACTCCTCTAAGCCTTTCATTGTAGAAGTGGATCCATCAAAGACAGGAGCAGGGGCAGTCTTGTCACAGCAGTTTGGCGAGAAGCCCAACCTCCACCATTTAGCATTCCTCTCTAAGAAACTTTCACCTGCTGAGAGGAACTATGTCATTGGCAAATGAAAGTTACTAGCTATGAAACTGGGATTGGAGGAGTGGCTCCAGTCCTGTACTAGGGTCTGTAACTGGTTTCTGGCAGTACAAATCCCACCACCACACACATACACTTCAGTAACACTGTCATGCATCAGAGAAGGAACTCTGGACTATAGTTCCCAGCAGCCACTGCACCTTACTACATCACAGTCACATGAATCACGTTCTTGTTAACGAGCACTCATGTGTATATAGCCACAGTTTGCACTGCACTCCTTGTCTTATGTTTGTGTTTCTTTGCTGTTGTCTTTGTTCCTGTGTTTAGGTCTTTGGTTTATGTTTAGTCTTTGCCAAAGTGTTTTGCCACAAGGTCTTAGTGTCTTATGTTTTTGTTATGGCCTTTATTAAACTTATTATCTGCACTTGCGTCCGTCTCCAAATCGTGACAAACACTAATTAATATTTATACTGACAAATGAATACAAAATATGTTTAAGAAACTGCCAAACATTTTCAGATTTTTTTTCCAGAAAATAGAAATTATTCATAGAGATGATTATAAACAATGTATCCTGTAAAGCCATAAAGACGACTGTTCCAGATCAAACAAGAATTGTGCAAACCAAACAGATTAAATGCATCAGGAAAATAAGGTACCTCAAACATATGATCTTGAACATCTTGAAGTTATAGATGCATTTTGAAATGATTCCTAAAAAGGCCAAAAATATCTATAGACATCTCCAAAAAGCAGATCAGTACACTCAGTAATCTAAATGACTAAGGAACAAATAATTAGATCAGTTTAGATGCTATCTCTTATCAGAGAACACACAATGTCATTTGCTTGTCATTGAAGGTCTTATCTATTTTCCTAGCTGTTCAAAGCTAGTATAGATTTCCTAAGAATGTTAGTGTGATTTTAAAGGAGAAATGAGAAAAGACTCAGTCATTTGCATTATGACTTTATCACACATTTCAAAGGAGAATTAGTGAAATCATAAACAAGAAGACTTAATTCCATGCAATACATCAACACATAGCAGAAGAGTAGTAGTACTATGTAGATGAAGAGATCCTTTGTAGGTGAAGACACATACTCAGACATTCTCATGGAGAGGCAAGAGGTTTTTTAAGTCACAGCTCATGTGGTCTATCTTTTGTAGTGCACTATAGCATTATATCAAATAACAATAAGTTTAGAATAAAATATTTCATAAATATCAGGTCTATAAGCAATTACACATCAGTTTTGAGTAGTGTTGGCTTTGAATGATATATGCTTGGATTCCAGCACAGTCTTTTTGTTAGAGCATGGATTTTTTTTATTAAGAGTATGATTACCTGTCAAAATATAAAATGGATAAATATTGGCTCACACACTGCACTTCACAGATAATCACACTGCTATGGCGAGTTTACTACATAAAAACTATAGCAAACATTATGAAGAATTAGCAGAGTTGGTAAAGGACAGATAACACGGATGAAGGGTGTCCTCAATGCAGTGAGCTCTGGAGGACAAAAGAACAAACCAAATTTGTAATTCCTACAAAGGGAGTGCATAGAAAAATAATAAGGAGTGAGAGAAGCCTTATGAGTGTAAAGTTTGGATTAGTAAATGGCACTTGATTCACATAAGGATATTATTCAGCTGGAGCTAAGCTCTCTGTTGTTCAAATGTAGGTGGTATATAATGAGACTGTTAATGTGTGAATGTGATAAAAACATTTTGCTGGGAAATTGTAGGTGGGATTCTCCATGTAGTCCATGAGGTCACAAAGGAACCCAGCGTAACTTCTAAGCTAACTATAGGCTGTTCTTACATTAGCTAATGTTAATGTTCATGAGTCCACCATCAGGAGAACACTGAACAACAATGGTGTGCATGGCAGGGTTGGGAGAAAACCATATGCAGGTCAAATATCACATGGACAAGCCAGAAGACTATTGGAAAAATATTTTGTGGATGGATGAGACCAAAATAGAACTCTTTGGTTTAAATGAGAAGTGTTATGTTTATAGAAAGGAAAACACTGCATTCCAACATAAGAATTTTATCCCATCTGTGAAACATGTTGGTGGTAGTATGGTTTCTGCCTGTTTTGCTATATCTGGGCCAGGATGGCTTGTAATCATTGAGGGAACACTGAATTCTGAATTATAACAGTGAATTCTAAAGGAAAACATCAGGACATATGTCCACGAATGGAATCTCGAGGAAAGAGATCATGTAGCAAGACCCTCAAAGATATAATCTTTAATAACTGGAAGGTTCTGGCTGGATTATGTGACCATCTCTCATTTAGTCAAAGGTGTGGTGCAGAGACTTGGTACACATCTGTTCCAAGTGGAAATCCCCAAGGGCAAAGCCCATGGAGGCGTGGGGAGGTGGAGCACTCTCCCTCCTCCAAGTCATCATTATGCGGCACAAATGTTGACTGCCTCACCACTGCCTTCCCGGCCAGAGCTGCACACACCACACACCTCATTAAACTGCAGCCATCCACCATCATAATTTATAGCATTTTCTTAAACCCCTGTCAAGTTGTTCCCATTCCTCCTCTGGTCATTCCCATGCAGCTGCTGCACACTCAAAAAGCTCTAAGAAGGCCTTTGGATCATTCCTGGAGACCATCTGAGTGAGCGTCATGTGGTATGGTGGCAGGGGACACAGCTGAAGATGTGGTGGAGATGTGGTGGACTGCAGCAGCTTCTGGAGTGCCTGCTGGCTCTCGCCAAGTGGAGAGGCTTCTATGGCAGTGTCAGAGTCGTCACAGAGCCCAGGATTTGGCACCACTGTAGAACCGGGTCTGTGAGGGTATAGAGAAAGAGGGAGGTATGCAGAATTTTATCAGTGCTCCTGGCTCATGTTGATTCAGTTTGTGCTTTTCAGCGCACTTTCAAAAACAACAAAAAGGACAAATCAACAGAAAAGGGTCCGTCACAGACTTGTGGCTTTTGCTCAGTCAAGTGCAAGCTCCTCAGTGTGTGTACGTGTGTATATACGTGCATGCCTTGCAAGTTCCACCAGCTATCACACACTTTCTCAATGAGACATAT
>JANDJT010000228.1:6594014-6620172 GCA_024331685.1 Stegophilus panzeri | reverse complement strand
ACAGCACCTCCGTCATGTTTGTGTGCCTCCTTGTTTGGACACACCTTTTCAATTCAGTCTACAAGTTTTCTATGGGATTCAGGTCAGGGCTTTGTTTTTCTGAAGTGCACGAGCCCCTTTTCCAAGAAAAAAAAAGCCTAAAACAAGATGCTGCCAGTCTCATGCTTGACAGTTTGGATGGTGTTCATATGATTTCAAGCCTCAACCTTTTCCCTACATGCATAGTGCTAATCATTATGGACAAACAGTTACATTTGTGTTGTTTCATCTGATCAGAGATCACTCCTCCTCCTGGGTTTCACCTGTAAAGAAATGTAGCATGAAATGTGTGGAGTTTTAAAAAACTGAGATTTGATATCTTTAGCCTATGTATATGAGCAGTAACTAATTAGACATTTAGTTATAAAGACACTGGCCTGGTGATAAATTATTTAAAAGGGTAAGGCAAACATGTCATGGATGTCTGATCATTATCAATCACAAAGACTTAAACTATGACATGAGAGGATCAGTGGAGTGATGGTAAGAGGTATCTAACTAGAGTAGAAGCCTGTGGCTAGCCTGAGGGCTGTGGATGCCAGGAGGATGTCTTCACTGAAAACAAGTAAATAAAAGATAGGATGAGTATCACTCTGCAAAAACACTGAGAAAACAAAACACCTGCTGTTAAAAATCACTGTGAATGTAGATGAGCCCAACCTTTTATATGTCCTACAAATATTGCCATTTGACCCATATGGGATGAACATTTTCAAAGACAACATGCACATTCATTTACATGGTATAATCTATTATAAAATATTGTACATTCAGCACTTACTTACTCACTCATTGTCAGTAACCATTGTATCTTGGTCAGGGTAGAGGTGGATCCAGAACCAATCATGGGAACACTGGGCATGAGGTAGGTATACACCCTGCATGTTACACCAATCCATCACAGGGCACCGTGCACACACACATTCACACCTAGGCATGTTTTCGGGAGGTGGGAGGAAACTGGAGGAAATGCACCCCGACCAGACAAACCTCAACATGTCCAAAGTGTCAGGGAGAAAGAATTTTCTAAAAACATGCTATTAAATTTGCTATGTGATTATATGCAAGTAGGAACAATCTGAGTATTGTTAACAACTTTGACGATCTGTGTGCAGAAGTCTCTTGAATCAAAAAAGGTCACTGTTCATGACTGCACTATCAAAAAGACAATGGGCAAAAATGCCATCCATGGAAGAGTGGCAAGGTGAAAACCACTGCAAACCGAGAAGAACATAAAGGCTCGTCTGAATTTTGTCAAAACACACCTTGATGATCCTCAAACCTTTTGGGAGAATGGTCTATGGATTGATGAGTCGAAAGTGGAACTGTTTGGAAGAGAGGGGTCCTGTTACATCTGGCATAAACCAAACACTGTGGCTAAGGAGGTGTGTGCCCATGTGATAAGTTTGGCTCACAGCTTAGCTGGTACAAACAGTTTGTTTGGGGGGCATGAACAGGGAATTTGCTGCTGCAATGAAGCAGGAGGGGGGAAGAATGAGCTCCTCATTGCCCTCTCATGGGTCGGTGGCATGCATGAGGGACAAAGTGTCCACCTTGGTGTTCTTGGAGCTGGGCCTATAGGAAAGGGTGAAGTGAAACTGGGCAAAGAATAGGGACCAACGGGCTTGACTCAAGGTTTTTGTGGTACTCAAGGTTTTTGTGGTCTGCGAATATAGTGAATGGGTAGGTGGCCACTTCCAGCCAGTGGCACAACTCTAACTTCACAGCCAGTGCTAAAAGCCATCTTCCACTCATCCCCCTCATGGATGTGCACCAGATTATATGCACTGTGGAGGTCCATCTTTGTGAAAATCTGGGCGGAATGGAGCTGCTCAAGGGCTGCAGGGACCAGAGGAAGAGGATACCAGTACTTGACTGTTATTTGGTTTAACCCTCAATAGTCAATGCAGGGTTCAAGGCCACTCCTTTTTTCTCGATGAAGAAGAAAGTCACTGACGTGGGAGACACGTACGGGCAGATGTACCCCTGTTGTAGTGCTTCATGGATGTACTCCTCCATGGCTTGCTGTTGAGCCATGGATAAGAGATAAATCCGCTTGCAAGGAGGAGTGGTCCCTGGCAGCAGCTCGATAGTGCAGGCATGTGAGCAGGATGGCTTTGGCCTTACTGAAAACCGTCTTCAGATCATGGTATTCTAATGGAATGGACATTTTTGTTCTTTATAGACCTGAGTGGTAGTTTTTTTGTTTCTTGTTTTTTTTAAATCTGACACTGCATAAAAATATGAATGCATCATTTACATATCAAAGACTGTAATAATCAAAGAAAAAAACTGCTCAGCATTTAAAAAGTGGAAAATAATTACTATTTTTCATAAAAAGAAAATCTGTGGCATTATGTAAACAAACCAGCATTTAAAGTGGTACAATTCTGGAAATGAATGAATGTTTGGTAATTATGATTAGAACTGTTGCTGTTAAAAAAAAAAAAAAACAACGCCAGTGAAAGTGGGAAAAAATATTAATATATAATATTTTTATGACAGTTTTTGGACATGGACATTTTTGTCCTCTGTGGACCTATATGTAACTTTTTTTAACTGACGCACAAGGGTTAAAAAAATAAATCAATATTTCAAAGCTCCTTCTGCAGACACTCACAAGCATGGCCACAGCATACTAATCAGGTCATCTGCAGGTTTAACCCCTTTTCAGTGCATGTAAATGTTCAGGACAAAACAGGTAAAACAAGATGCACACATTGTTGCTGGAACAGTGACTATGTTTACATGGACAGCAGTAATCTAATTATTGATCTTATTCTGAATAAGACAATATTGTGATTTAGGTGTGTACATGAGTTGCTTTTAGAATATTCCTTTCATGTTCCCGTTTTACATGTTATAGAACATAGTTCGATTAACATCACACGTCATTACGTCACCGCGCCACAGCGTCCGACGTTCCCTCCAGAATTTCACGTATCAGCATACAGTTCATCTTCGTTATGGTACCAAATACAGTTTTGGGTGTTTTTATTTAAAATTTTTACGAACGTTTCAAGTGCGGTTAATTTTTTGTCATGCTGTACACGCAAACAGACGACTGCTTGAAGCCATAAGCTGCGTCCCAAACCGTGTACTTACCTACTATATAGTAGGCGAGATACATGTATTTCGCCTACTATAGGCCTATAGTAGGTAAGTATGTGGTTTGGGACGCAACCGTGCTCTCTTGTTTGCCGTAAAACTGCCGTGTGTGATCGTGTCCTGTTGCAAAATGTGGTGAAAACTCCCACACAATGTTAATAGTGTGATTAAGGTGTTTACATGTCTGTAATACACGTCGATAATGCGACTAAAACAGGAGTACTCCACATGTCTTAATTCGATTTGTGTTTACTTCGAGTATGATCTTAATCGGATTAAGGTAATTAAAAATTGCTGTTTACATGGTAGTTTCTTAATCAGAGTATTGTCTTAATTGGGTTAATATTGGATTATTGTTATCCATGTAAACGTACTGATAGTCAGTATCTGGAAGTTTAGGCATGCTGCTGGTATGTCTAATCCAAACCAGCCCTTCTCATTCACAGTTGGGATGAGGTTTTGTTGTTGGTAATGGAAGGACACCACAGACTTAGACTGTCCATATGGGTGTGATGGTCCGGTATACACATACTTTGACCATATAGCGTACGTTGGTTTGGATCTGGATGTTTACTTACAGTATGATGTAGCAACACTGAAAATGCATGGCACAGGGCTTAGAGCCTAATGCCTTAATGGATTTACGACTGAATAGAATTAGAATCATTTATGGAAATGGCTATCGCTGCACAAAACAGGCCCAACTGATCGCACAATTAGGGATAGACTATTCTCTTAAGTCCATCACATATCGATGCATATGCTTTTGTTTTTGTTTTTAATGTGAACTTGGAGGGCTCATTTTTAAGGAAATTTCAAACATTGTATGTACTCTAAAACCTACAATCTACTGTACAATTTCCCTTTCCTATTTAGCTGCTTGAGTGTATTATTGTGTGGCCTGCTCATCTTCTTATCATTAGAACACAACCATATACATGCATACATACACAACATTGTTTAGGTACACTTATCAATGTAGTGTGCATATCCACAATCATGGACAAACACTTTCCTGGAACTTGGCAGGGACCAATATGCAGCTGGTTGTAAAATTTGCATATGTGCTAAACTCCTGAATGGCAAATACTGTGCTGATGTGATAAAGCAAAAGAGGAGCTAACACAAGGCCCATAAATTAACATCCAATCTCCTCCATCAATTTGCCTGACACAAATGACTATTTCAGTGGTTGTTTAGGCATCTTTCTCTCTGTCTTTCATGTTCTTGCTCCCCTCTGAGGCAAATGTGACTATTTGATAAAGCTCCCAACTGTGCTTAAAAAGTTGAAAATGTCAGCAAGTATCCTCTACAGCAGTGGTCACCAACTCTCTTCGTTGAGCTCTATCTTCCTTCAGGTTTCATTGACAACCAAAATCTAACACCCCTGTTTTAGTTGATCAAGAACTTAACTTAAGGCAGTGATTAGATGGTCAGGTGGGCACAATTATGGTTGGAGCGAAAGTCTTCAGTAAGGTAGGTCTCCCGGAACAGGGTTCTTGACCATTGTCCAAATGAGGAGTAGGATTGTGTCAAATATGTCAAGTGCTTCATACAGCTTCACAATAAAATGTTTGTGTACTGGTAGTGGATAAACTTTCTAGTCAGACACCTGAAAAGTAACAACATTTGGTCAGCAGTTTTAATTTTGTTCACACAGCACAGGAACAACAACACATGCTGTAATATGGTCAAATTGATTATTGGGTTAGAAATCAATTTAATTACATCTACAACCCCAGATAATATTAAATTCACAGTATGAGAAGTCATCATCAATATGGTATCTAATGAATCAAAAAAATCTAACTGAATAGACAAATAGATTATACGATGAGTTAAAAACATAAAAGTCCCTTTAATTCCTAAAGTCTCAGTCAGTAAAATAAAAATAAAAGAACTTTATATTTGGCCACATATGTCTTCATATGCCCCAATTTTACACAGCACATAGCACAAGCCATACGCAGTCAACCAGAATGGAGTCACTGCTGGAAAACAGGCCCATTTACTAGATGAAAGACTTTTCCATGTCAAACACAAACAAAAATGTAGGACAATCAAATTTAAAATCATATAGCCGATCATCCGTATCAGTATGACACATAAAGCCTTATTAATGCGATGCTATTAGCAAGTTGTACACCTACTTCACACAGCAAAATTGGGATGCCAAACTGAATACAACACAAAGGTACAGAACACAAGCCTATACATATATCAAGCATTTCAATATATTATTAATCCCTGTTTAGTAATCCCACACCATTATTAAGGTTGAGCAAACTCCCTCATCCTCACAACATTCTACAGAGGAACTATTGAGAGCATCCTGAGCAGCTGCAACACTATCTGGTTCAGAAATTGCACCTTATCGGATAGCAAGACCCTGCAGCAGATAGTGAAGACAGCTGAGAAGATCACTAGGGTCTCTCTTCCCTCCATCATAGACATTTACACCACACGCTGCATCTGCAAAGCCACCAGCATTGGAGACGACCCCACACACCCCTCACACACACACTCTTCACCCTCCTGGAAAAAAAAAAAAACTCCATCTGGAAAAAGGTACTGAAGCGTTCAGGCCTTCAAGGCCAGACTGTGTAACAGTTTCTTCCCCCAAGCCATCAGACTCCTCAATACTCAGAGACTGGACTGACACACACACATGCACACACACGCGCACACACACACACACATACACACTGAACTGAACACCATCCCACTCCAATTGCACATTCCTGCTTTGACTATGTTGCATTTTTGCTGCTACTGTACTTATAAAAATATAGTATTTAATTTCTTGTCACTATTATACACTTTACCTGTTTGCTACCGCAATAACTGCTATGTCTATATTTAGTATAAACTAATCTGCGGAATACTAAGTCATAGCATGTTATGTTCACATTTATACCATTTTTAAATTATATTGTTACTCCTTGGCACCTATCTTTTGCACTACCTGTTATACCAGACACTTCCACACTAAAACTGTGTACTGTTCGGCGCTACACTGTCACTTACTGTGCCTATTGTCCTGTTTTAGTAGTACTGTACTGTCTTGTGTTGTTAGCACACCTTTCCACGTGCATTTTATGTAAAAATGTGTAGATCCTATTTAGTTCTGTGTTGTGTTGTGGTTAGTGTGTTGTTTTATGTAGCACCATGGTCATGGAGGAACGTTGTTTCGTTTCACTGTGTACTGTACAAGCTGTATAATGTTGAAATGACAATAAAGTCACTTGAACTTGAACTTGAAGCTACTATATTTTCAATGAGGCTACGTCTACATTAATCCAGATAGATCTGAAAATTGCATTTTCGTTTTAAAATGCTCTCTGTCTACACAGGTATTTTCAAACATTTTCCAAAAATTGCCCGTCCACACTGAAACGATTTAAAGGGCTTACATCCCCATACTGCGCATGTGTAAAAACATAAGAAACTTTGGCCTGCGTCATTTCGATCAGGTGCTTATTTAAAAATGCAGTATGAAGGTTGTACAAAGTGGAATTAATCTTTAAGAAAGCCATCAAAAGAGATAGCAAACACAATAACTGCAGTACAACATTGTCCTCCATCTTGTTTCTTTTGAGTTGAATGGGTCACATGACTAAAACTATGTTATAGATTTTTAATATCTCCATTTTCTCAGTCTACACTACAATGCAAAAACGATGTTTTCACGATGTATCCACTTGGGACAGCTTTTTCAAAAGCTCCATTTTTGCTGGACAAAAACGCCGTCTCAGTGTGGATGGAAGGCCAAAACCTGGAGAAAAAGATGTGTTTTTAAATTTATCTGGATTACTGTGGACATAGCCTGAGAGAAAAACGTTCACAAAAACAACTGGTGGTAATAATTGAATGGTGACAACTGCATTCTATATGCCTACATCTTTGAGTTATCCCTTTCATATGATGTTTCAACACATACAACGATGCAAACTATGCAAACTTGCAAAGCAATGCTTGCTTATTAAGAGTATTAGACTGAGGCAACATTATTGGCATTTAACTTTACCCAGTGTGCAAAGACTGAGTCACACAGTGCAAGCAGTAATTAGATGGCAAGATTTCTCTAATCATACAATGTAAGCCTGGCTTAAAACATTTTTGCCAGTTAGTTTCTTTTGATTATTTGTAATTAGCAGAAGATATGGCCTTAATCAGGGATGTAGCATTAATGTAACTGGGCTACATTTTTGTAAAGTCTGCTTTACAAGGATTGTTATGAGGCCAAAAAAAACCCATCCATGATCAACTCAAGTAATTCCTATAGACTCAATTTGAGTGTATTTTTGGGTGCTTGTGCATGAGTGTTTAGAATTAGAGTGTGTATTCTTTGGCCTTGGTGATTACCGGAGTTCCAGCTTCTTGCCAAAGCAATCATTAAGCCAAACAGGCAGAAGATGAGAAGTTAGAGTATGGGAGGCTAACACAGATAGGTTATCTCCCCTGCACAGAGCACACTTCACAAACAAAGTGCTTAATTTAAAAAAAAATATATATATAATAATAAAACATTAACATATTCACAGTTTATTCCCCATCTCCCCTCTCTATATGCTTTATGTTTTATGGTGCAGCATGGCTTATTGGCCAAGTATCACTAAGCATAGTCTAACAAACTCTTGGGATTAGTGAAATTAAGAGGAAGGGACAGACACAAAGGAAACATAAAGACAGGTGACAAATGATAGGAAATGTCAACATATAGTGCATTAGTAGAACAGCTTGGTATAGATTCTTCTTAAGTCTCTGAAACTGAAGGATGAACAACAGTCTTCCAAGATATTCCTTCCATTAGTTTTTTGATAATGGTGGTGGTGAGCCAGTCAAAATTTTTCCAGAAATGTTCTATTGCAGTGGTCCCTCACCCTGCTCGTAAAGGTCTACCTTCCTGCAGAATTAAACTCTATCCCAGATGAAACACACCTCCAAAATGGATTTGTAATCTGGATAACATGTGAATACTGTTCTATTAGGTTGAGATCTGGTGACTGTAAAGGCCATAGTAAATAATTTGCACCAGAAACCATTCAGTGAGGCGTCATGTCAATTGGGTAGAGGCAGGGTTATCCCGGAAGTGATCACTCCCTAGGGTTAGGGTTAGCTGAGATGGTGTTTTAAATGTCTAAGCTAACCCTAACCCTAGGATAGAAATATTTCATTGTAAAAAAAAAAAAAAAGGTGATGAGTCTGAATAACTTTATATAGATTTGCAGTGAGCCTTCCCTCTAAGGCAACAAGCAAAGCCAAATTGTGCCAAAATGCTTTTGCAGCTTAACAGAGACACTGGGTTTCCCACATTTGCACTAATTCTGTAGGATCTGATATAAGCTTTATATCCAGTGCAAACACTGATATCCATCCATTCCACTTATCCTACACAGAGAGCCTGGAGCCTAACCCAAGGGACTCAGGGCACAAGGTAGGGCACACCCTGAATAGAGTGCCGATCCATCACAGGGCACAATCATACAAACACTATGGACAGTTTGGAAATGCAAATCAGCTTACATGTCTTTGGACTGGGGAAGGAAACTTGAGTACCTGGAGGAAACCCCCAAAGCATGTGAAGAACATGCAAACTCCACACACACAGGGAGAAAGTGGGAAACAAACCCCGAACCCATTAGCTACGAGTCGGCCGTGCTAACCACCAAGCCACCGTGTCCCACAAACTTTAATATAAATAAATTAAGACATGAATTTACTCTGATAATAGAAGATAATAAAAAAAAATAGTAGATAATATTAGGTAATTGTGTATATTTACTGTGAAAATGCTTGGGGTAAGTACAACTACAGTTATAAAAATATTGGAAATGATTAATTAATAATGATGAGTAAGCTTTCATGGGTTGTAATATCTCTTAATGCACTGCTAATCAGAATACATGTGTATTCTGTATATCTATTATCCAAAAGAGTCAGACACAGTCAATATATTTCTGTTTTACGGCAGATAAACTTTGAAAAATTAACATTGTTGTAGATATTCAGCTAAATATGTATATCACTGAAATAATATTTCACTGAAACAACTGTAATAAATAAATAATATTGTCACACAGTCAAAAATCAGTCAGTCAATGTATTTCCTTCTGAGCCCTTGCTTAACACTTTTGGTAATTATGTTTGTCCGTATGGACACAAATAAACACTGGAAGATATTAATTAAACAAGATAGATGCAAAAAATTTGCCGCAATATTTTATGCTTCTTGGTGGAAAGCAAAGTTTGGTATATTACCAACATGGTAATATGTCAGAATTATCCTGGACTAAAACCTTACAACACAGGTGGTAGTGAGGTACTTGGCCCACAGCATGACACATCTCTAGCATATGGATGTTCACTGATCCAAAGAGCTAGGCCAGGTGTACATCTGCTCCTTCATTCTTGTGTGGAAGAGGTTTCTACGCCTCCACAATAATCAAGCCAAGCAACCTCTTGCAATAGATATACTGTAGCAAGCAACATACACTATATGGCCAAAAGTTTGTGGACACCTGACCATCACACCCATATGTGAGTCTTCCCCAAACTTTTCCCACAAAGCCAGACGCATACAATTGTATCAAAAATGTTGTCTAGCATTACATTTTCCCTTCACTGGAACTACAGGACCCAAACATGTTCCAGCATGACAATGCCCTTGTGCATAAAGTAAAGACATCATTTGCAAAGCTTAGAGCAGAAGAACTCGAATGTCCTGCACATAGACCTGACTTCAACTCCACTGAACACTTTTGGGATGAATTGGAACGTAGGCCAAGCCCCAGGCCTCCTCATCCGATCTCACTAATGCTTGACCTTACTAATGCTCTTGTGGCTGAAAGGACAAATCCCTACAGTTATGTTCCAAAATCTAGTGGAAAGCCCTCCAAGAAGATTGGATGTTATTATAATAGCAAAGGGGAGGTTCAGTCTATAATAGGAAGGGTAAATTTATGCATGTGTAAACAAATGCCTCAGCTGATGCAAGATTTAGTGCTCGCTTATTATTTTTAATATTATACAGTATATTATTAAATATGTTTATTGGCACTTATTTATTTATTCTTCTGACTTTCAGCCTTTACTCTGATCATTCATTTCATGCTCCCAGCTGTCTGTGCACTTGAACTTTTATGGAGTTTTTTTTTTTTTTTTTGGGTATCACAATGACCTGTGTAAGGAACACACTTTGCATGTTACAGGTGATCAACATACGCACATGAGTAGGAAGAACATCAACCTTTCCAAAAACAGAACTCCACGGCAATAATTCAGCTCATCCTGTTTGGAGACAGAAGGGTTGCGCATATGATCCCAAGAACTTCAAAGTATCATGATATGGGGTTGCTTCTCAGCAAATGGTACTAATTCATTGGCAGTACATGACTATGATCAAAATGCAAAACACAGTATCACAGTTGTATACTAATTTAAAAATCTTTGGGTGTTTTTTAAAATAAAAAAAGCGCAAAAGAAAAAAAGCAAAGAATAGGGAAAGGTTTAGTAAAACTGGCAAACTGGAAAGTAAGAAAAAAAATCAAGCCATGTACTTACTAGAGACCTCTGTATTTTGGGTCATATTCCTTTATCCAATATCGAATGTGATAAAATATTATTAGAAAAGAATGACAAAATTAAGTACAATATTCAGTATTTCCGAATGGCTAGCCTTGAGCATATTCAGTGTGTTCAGTGCAAGATGTTTGCCTATTCTTCTTCCTTCATTAGTAAAGGTTTACTTGTTATTTATTTATGTGTAGACTAGACATTTAGACAGAGATAACTGTAGGATTAGAGCTGTAGGTGCGCATCCAGAAATTAGTGAGGACCAATGCTAGCAAGTGCAGTACTATAGTTTCAGTAGATGAAGGTCTTGGTGCCTTAGGCCAGTGTTTCTCAACCCGGGGTCCGTAGACCCCTTGTGGTCCATGGCATAATTACAGACAATCTGTGGGATTGTTTCTACAAAATATTTATAATATGTATAAGTGGTATTTTTTTTAATGTTTCAAAATATAATTTCATAAAAGCCACAGATTCACTGTTTTTTAAATTAACCTATATTCCTTTGTCATGCACATTCACAGCTCTCTCACTAACGTAGCTTAGCTTGCTCATTGTGAAATACCCAGGTCCAGTTTACCATGTTGTTGCTGACTCTTATCCACAGGAAAATAAAATAAAAATAGACAATAAAACAAGGAAATATCAAGGTTGTGTGATGTTTGGATTTACTTCAACATATGCTGAGCCACCACTTTGTTTTCTGTATGAAGAGTTATGGTCGAACAATGCCATGAAGCCATGACATTTAAAACACCATCTCATCATTAAACATCCATTGTGTGCGAGGAAGACGGTGGACTTCTTCTAAAGAAAATTGGTTGAGTTTAGGGGCTCCCAAGGTAAAACTAAAGCTGCAAAGCAGATGTCGAATTCATCCCTGAAAGCTTCATATCAGGTATCCTTACTTGCCACTGAAGCTAAAAAGCCTTACTCAATTACTGAGGAGCTAATTGCACCAGTTGTAGCTATCCTAGCTGAGACGATGGATTAAAAAATGCACAGCTACCACTTTGGTCTGAAGCTATGACAGCTAAATACTACAAGTGATCATTTCAAAACGGACAGTTAAAGACTGGAAAAATAGTTCTATACGCAACCATCATTGACATCTTTGGAATTAGCTGTTGTCAATACCAAGAAACCGCGAACTGCAGAGAGCCTGCAGTCAAAAAGGGAAAGCGACAGCGACCGTGCTGAAAGGAGAATAAATATTGGTATGTTTTTTGGGAGGTGGTGAAAATTCTGAGATCTGAAGGGACTGAAGACTGACACAGAGATGGCTTTTTTTATGCTGAGCAGGTAAGTCATGTCAGTGGCTCAATAGGTAGCTAGCTAACGTTAGCACACTTGTTTGCTTGATTCAGCTAGGTATCGAGTTTACGATGTTGTGGGTTTTTTTTTTGTTTTGTTTTGCTGTGGTCAGTGTAGTAAATTGCACTTATTTTCTGCTAGCTATGAGTGAGAGCAATTCACCTCTACTCTAAGAAAACCGCCACCACCTCCGTTGTCAAGTATTGGAACTAACGTAAAACCCATACAAGCACCTCTAACCATCAGATTCATCCGTGCGGAGGAGCAGTGCCAAACCACGTAAAAAATAACCCCGCATATAACTTGCAATTTTATGTTTCAAACAGAGATGGAGATAAAGAGGCAAAAGTTCAGTACTGCAGCTTTAAATAAGGACATTAATCAGTCCACACAGGATTTCGCAGAGTTTTTTTTGTGATTATTGTGAACAAAAAATTCTTGATTTTGCTGCATTTTTTTTTTCTCTCAAAATTTGCAATGCAATTTGTAGAGTTTTTTGTGTTTTTCTTGCAGAAAACTACTAATTGTTTTGCACAGTCTTTTGTAGTGATGTTTGTTGGTAAATGAGACCTTTTAGCTGTAGCTAATGTTTCAACGCACGTGAATCAAAGAGGGCTTTGGCTGAATGAGCATTGTGATGATGTCACATGGCCCAAATCTGTGGAAAATTTGCTTGTAGTGAGAAGGATCAAATTTATCCTAAGGAAATATTGAATATTATGAATATTAAATCGGGGATATTAAATACCCAATTACTAAACAAATGACATAAACTAAATGTATGAAGTGAATCAATTGCTCGAGTGAGCCATGCCTGTACAGCATGTGTTATCTCGCGTAAAACTTGCCCGTGATGCATTTGGCAGAGACTACATTTATCAAGACCGTCTTGATCACCCACAAGTAGATTATGAGTTTCTCCTGGCAGAAGAACAGAAACACTGCCATGAATAACCAGCTGTCAATATTGCCGGTTTCCATTGGCATAACTTTGTTTTCAGATGTGCAGAGAACATGGATGCTTAACAGGCATCTCTATGGGATGATAAATGTTTTGGAAACAGGAAAAAAACTTGCACATACCATGGTAATTAGTAGCTGTCCAGATGTGATTTTTTATCAAAGATGAGACATTTTATTACAGACACCACCTTGAGAACAGGGATGTTATTTTAGAAAGAACTCGAGTCAGTTTCTGCTATTAATAATTTAATAGATTGTACTTTCAAAAAGTGGCATATCAAACAGGCATATCAAAAGTGCTGGGGAGTGTAAGTTAGGCCTATGCTGGCTTCCTTTTAACTTTCAGTAGTCACCCTGTGGTCTTGTCACCCTAATATGCGGTTTTGTACTAAATAGCAATTTTGCTCATGGTGTTGACTGTTGCAGTACAGTAAATCAGTAATCAAAAATCTGCTAGGACATTGTACCTACCATGGTCTACTCCAGTAATATAAGAATTTCAATAATATACATATTGTTCTTTATAAAATTGGTCAAAGATATGTGATCTCAATTCTAAGGTAAAAAAAAAAAAAAGTATTACTATTTCATAAAGAGTCATACATTCTGACATGCAACTATATGTTCCAACCATAACTGATGACCGACACCAGTTTACATTGACATTAGACGCTGAATGCTGATTAACATATGCCTACTTGATTTTGACAAAACAGAAGTGTTAGAACCTGGTTACTAGAACTAAGTTTCTGATTATGTAACTCATAAAGACCTTTCAGTTATAGCACTGAAGGACCTTGGTGTGATTAGCGCATAAAGATAACTATAAGGATAGCCTTTTTTTTAATTGCAGAAATATTGGCAAGCTAAGAAATGGTGTTACATGATGCAGAAAAACTAGTTAATGCCTTTGTCTCTAAGTTGGACTGCTGAAATGTCTGGATAATTCCAGTGGGTGCATAAACAAGCTCTAGTTAGTCCAGAATGCAGCAGCCAGAGTCCTTACGAAATGCACTAAAGTTTGACCATGTTATCCCCATTTTATCCACACTACATTGGCTCCCAATACAAAAGATTGTATTGATTATAAAATAATAACTAATAATAACTAATGACCTCTAATTACAATCCTGCTTCGTTGGATAATTATACATGTGTTCACTTCTTAAGAACTGCTGCCTTAAACATACAAAGAGACTTTTCCATGCTCATCCCAGGGCTCTTTTTCTCAAAACAATTTTAACAAACAAACTGTATCCTTTCAACACATTTATTACTGTTTGATTTTTCTCTGTATGACTATGTGTTATAATTATCAACACCTCACAATCTGGTGTTACCCAGAAAAGGATGGGCTTCCTTTTGAATCTGATTCCTTTCAAGGTTTCTTCCTCATGTCATCTTAGGGAATTTTTCTTGGCAACGTTTACCTCTGGCTTACTCATTAGGGATCTAGATTTACATCCGGACTTCTATAAAGTGCATTTCTGACAATGTCTATTGTTTGAAATTTTGGGACTGGGTGTCATCTTCAAGTCTAGATTGTTTTGTCAGGCAGTTTGCAAAAGCGATTCGCTTAAGTGCAGATCTGGGGCTTCATGGACTTAGATTATGGAAATATTCTATGCTATCACCCCACCATTTATGTACAATCACTCTGGTTTGTTTACAGTAGAATGGTCTCATGCCTGTGCTGTTGTCATACTGAATCCCTGCTTGCACTGTGATGACCACATATACTCTGTTTATGATTAAATAATTGAACGAGTTACTTAAACACTGGAGATTATAAACACCCTGTTGCATTATATATAGTAGATAATTTGATGAACAACACTGGTTCTAGCAGGATTTTATGCTTCTCTCCATGACAAAAGCAGAAGCGTAGGACTAGGTCTCATTTATCTGCTGTACTATATTAACTTATGTTTTTACAATCAGTCAAAAACTTCTTTGTAATATAATTTAAAAAACTGAAGACAGCTCTATATATTACTTTTAATCTCAACCTTTGGTTTTAAAAAAAATATATAAAATGTACGAGTAAAGATTTCAGAGGCACTGGATTTCAAAATCTGCACAGACAGTATGGTCAGCATGTGTGCATACATATGTGTTTGGCCCACACAGGAGGTGTTCTGGGCTCCAGGTTATTTTACAGGATGACAGCTGGTGAGGAACTCTGCCCTCCAATGAGGAAACCAAAGCCATGCGCAAGGTGAAAAAGTCTCAGTTTCCTCTGCTTGCTTCTTCCACATTCCAAATTGCACATTCTTATGGACTTCTGTATATTGTGGGAAAAGGTTATTGGAAGGGAATATAATTTTGTTCTCTTTTAATTTTTTAAAATCTGATTTCTTCTGTTTTTGTGTATATCTCAAACTAAATAGTTTTAGATCTTCAATCGAAATGTAACATAAAACAAAGGCAACCTGAGTTAACACACAATATAGTTTTTTTTTTTTTTTTTTTTTTTTATTGAAGCAAAAAAGTTATCCAGCACCTATCACCAATGTGAAAAACTAATTGCCCCCTTAAACTTAAAATCTGTTTGTGCCACCTTTAGCAGCAATAAATGCAGCCAAACATTTCCTATAACTGGAGATCAGTTATTCACTTACTTCTAGGACTAGGACTTACTCCTGTGCTTTGGATCATTATCTTGCTGCAGTTGCACTTGAGTTTCAACTTACAGACTGAAGACCGGACATTCTTTAGGATTTTCTGGTAGAGAGCAGAATTCATGTTTCCCTCAATTATTGCAAGTTGCCAGACCCTGAAGCAGCAAAGCATCCCCACACCATCACACTTCCGCCACCATGCGTAGGTATCGTGTTCTTTTTGTGGAATTCTGCATTTGGTTTATGCCAGATGTAACAGGACCCCTGTCTTCCAAACAGTTATACTTTTGACTCATCAGTCCACAGAACATTCTCCCAAAAGATTTGAGGATCATCAAGGTGTGTTTTGGCAAAATTCAGACAACCCTTAATGTTCTTCTGGGTTAGCAGTGGTTTTCGCCTCACCACTGTTCCATGGATGCCATTTTGGCTCAGTGTCTTTATGATAGTGGAGTCATGAACAGTGACCTTTATTGATGCAAGAGAGGCCTGTAGGTCCTTTGATGTTGTCCTTGACTCTTTTGGAACTTGCTGGATGAGTAATTGCTCTGCTCTTGGAAAATCTTGGAGGATTTTGGAAGGTCAGCCACTTCTGGGAAGGTTCATGGAGCCTATGAACTAACTTTGCAACCCTTGGTAACCCCAGACTGATGTATTTCAATCACCTTCTTCCTCATAATTTCTGGAATTTCTTTCACTTTTGACATAGTGTGTTACTGGGTAAGACCTTTTAACTTCATGCTGTTGAAAAAGTTCTATTTAAGTGTTGATTTGATTGAACAGGGTTTGCAGTAATCAGGCCTGGTTGCATCTAGTCCAGCTGAACCCCATTTTGAATTCAGTTTCATAGATTTGGGGAATTAGTAACTATAGGAGCAAATACATTTTCACACAGGCACAGTTGGTATTGGATAACATTTTTGCTTCAATAAATAACTATCATTTAAAAACTGTATTTTGTGTTTATGCAGGTTGCTTTTGTGTTATTTTAGAGTTTGTTTTGAGATATACACAAAAACAGAAGAAATTAACCACAAGACACTCTTGTCCACCCTCATGAGTCTTGGTGCAGCATGGTTTGCTTCCAACCTGGAAGGTAGCTCATACAAGGTGACATGGAGGGGATCAACGTCTGCTCCCCACAGACTGTCCACTGGTGTCCCATAAGGCTCAATACTTGGTCCTCTTCTGTTCTCCCTCTATACTCAATCTCTTGGTGAGGTCATATCCTCAAATGGGTTTTCATACCACTGCTATGTGGATGACACTCAACTCATCCTCTCCTTCCCTCCTTCAGACACTCTTGTTTCTGCTCAGATCTCAGCATGTCTGGCAGACATCTCATCATTGAAGGCAGCTCATCAGCTGAAATTTAATCCCAGCAAAACCGAACTGCTGTTCATCCTAGATGATTCATCCCTATGTCAGGATCTTTTATTATCCAGTGATCTCCCTGGATAACTCTGTGATCCCATCTTCAGTTACTGCACACAACCTTGGTGTAACCATGGACAGTCAAATGTCCTTTTCCGCGCACAATGCTAATCTGACACACTCATGTCAATTTGTCCTTTACAGAAGGATTTGTCCATTTCTATCAAGCCACTCAGGTGCTTGATCAGTCTCTTGTCATTTCGAGACAGGATTACTGCGACTTGCTTCTGGCAGGTCTGCCTCTGAGCACCATTCGACCTCTGCAACTGATCCAGAATGTAGCTGCTCAACTGGTTTTCAACCTTCCTAAGTTCTCCCACACCACCCCAATGCTACACTCCCTCCACTGGCTTCCTGTAGCTTCCTGCATCCAGTTTAAAACACTGATGCTTGTCTACAAAGCAAAAATGAACCAGCACCCACTTACTTCAAATCATTTATCACACCCCACACCCCTCCGATCCTCTAGTGGGTGCTGGGAACAATTGCACTCGGATTTGGACCACAGAAAATGTGCCCAATGTGAAAACCACCATACTGTCTACCTACAAAAGTAACAAGAAATACCATCATGTGTTTAAAAAAAAAAAACTTTTACCTTCAATGTTACATGCCTAGACTGTTACACATACAGACTTTACTTGTAAGTCTGTGGACTTTTTATGAATGAATACCATACAATAAAATAAAAAAAACATAATCATACTTGGTAGCTAAACAATACTATATTACAATAGGAAGCTGTCAAGTTACCATTTTTGTTGGTTTTTTAGTTTGCCCACCTTCAAATGTACTGCTTTGTATACAACAAAATTGAGTGTGTGCTCATATGTGTGCATGCGTGTGCACGCGCGCACGCGTGTGTGTGTGTGTGTGTGTGTGTGTGTGTGTGTGCGCGTGTGTGTGTGTTATCCACAATCCTATCCACAACGGGCCGATGTGAGTACAGGTTTTCATTCCAGCCAAGCAGGTTCCACATCTGATTGCACCTGTTTAATCAGTTGATCTTGCATTTCAATGGACTATCAGGTGTGATTCCTACAGGCCATTTTTAGTTGTTTTATTTATTTATTTATTTATTTTCCCAAAATCTCAACTGCTACATAAGCAAATAATTGTGCTTTGGATCTTTAATAACTTTACTACTGGAAACAAATTACATACTTTTTCATACAAAAGATATTTGCTTTATACAAAAAATGTTTGCTTTATTGGAGTTATAAGGAATCAGCTTTGTATTTAACCACTAAAAACTAATACTAATGAGGAAGGACTCTTATTACTAAGTAAGCAGTACAGTAGATCATATCAGTGCATCTTTTTTGTAATTACACTAATTACACACATAATCACACACACACACACACACACATATGCATATAATCTTCTGCAGCACATTATTGTAACTTTTTCTGTATTCACTCGTTACTTTCCTTTTTAACAGTCATATTTTGATTTGTTTCTCTTTCTTCCCTTTTGCTGTGATCCAGCTTTTAGAAGTTCCTGGTGACAGAAGATTACTTTGAGAAATGACGTTGTAAGCACTTGAGGCCATCTTTCCTCTCTATTTATATCCAGATCTTTCTTTCACTATATTTATGATGCATTTTTGTCTTGCATGATAAAAAAATATATATTTATTTATTAAACTATAAATCATAATGTATAATGTAATGACCTGTTTGGTCATTTATATGTCTTATGTCTTAGGGTATAGCCACAAGAAAAGCATCAATAATTTTGCATTATATTATATTATTATTTGTTTTGCATATGCCATAGTTTTTAAAGAAATTAAAACCTTTATTATTATTTCTGATGTGAGTTTCTTTTCCATTGAGGTGTGAGTTGGAAATTTGGAAACCATTTACAGTAGGCCTAAATAACTTGTATTTCACTATATTTAATTGATGTTAATTTATAGAAAATACTTTTACAGGTTTTGAGCTGCCAGTATTTCACAGTAAAAATGGCTGTAGTTATAGAAAAATGCTGATATATAGGGTATGGCAATACCGTTTTTTTCCTGGCAACCACCTGCCAGCATTTTATCATAAAATACACAGAAAAATCCTGTTTAATGTACAGCAATACCACATATTTTAGTATGCAATAAAAGTAATACTATAAAAGCAACCACAATGTTTAGTTGTTAATTTTATGGCAAAAATCTGATTTATGGTATTTCAATTTATGTTAGTGTCTTTATATTTAGTGTGCATTTCTGTACTGTAAATAAACACCATTCTTTTACTATAAAATATAAGGCTGGGAAGTATTTGTAAATGTAACTTTTTTCTCTTTTTTTTTTTTTTTTTTACAGTGTTTGCTAACATGAAATGTGTGTAGTTGTGGAAAACCGAGATCTTTAGCCTAGATATATGCAAGATTTTGGTCTGAACTGTATGAATACATTATTATGTGTCTGGATTAAGATTAAGCCTTCAGAAAAAGTCAAGCATACGCATTTAAATTTATATATATATATTCATAAATATGCTATGCTGTGTTCGATTAATTAGCCTATTACATTAGGTAGATAACTTTTTACCTATACTAACCTGTACTGTATATAAGACACTAGCTTGTATTTAACACACTTGTTTATCTAGTGGATTTATAGGCCTACACATGACTGTCTGATTGTAGTAAATGAAGTCATCTTGTGAGGTGTTATTTAGCCACAGCAGCTGTTAGTATAAGAATGCACAAATCTGTATGAGATATTGTATAGTATTTTGTGTTATGTGGAATATATCAGTAATATGTGTTTTATGCAGGCAACAAGCTAAACAACATGTTTGGGTTTTTTTTTTTTTAGAACAGTAAGAACAGTCTTACATGAACAGCTATTGATTTATGAGTAATTCACAGATGTCTTTGTAACATTAAAGCACTGTAAGTGTTCATGTCTAAGTCCTAATATTTCACTTGATTAATAAAATGTCAATTTATTTTGTATTCTGCCTTTTATAGGTTGTACTGCACTATTAGGGAAAGGTATAGACATTGCTGAAAATGATTACAAATGAAAAATACTATTTTAAACAGAAATAGTTTAAACACAATTACTCTATAATATCATGTTAAAAACAAAAAAAAAAACCAAAAACAAACACACACACCCTCCATATGTATGTTGTTGTTATGAATAAATTGGTTGCTTTAATAAAGTTGGTATTTTTGATGTATATTATGTACATTGATGTGTACTCGTACATCCTGTGTAAAAGACGAGTGTTAAACGGTTTCAGTCTGAATTGGTCTTTTGTATCCACAACTGAATTGTTTGTTCTTTTTTTTGCCATCAATAAAATAATTATATCTGTGTTGTCTTTATGTAGTATTTAGTATATGATGTCTATTTATGTTGGGGAGATATAAAAGTGAATATCCATAAAAACCAGGGAGTAAAAATTGGACAAGATTTATAATGATGTGCTGTAAGTCAGGATCTCTACATCTACGCTAAGAGGGGTCTCAGGAGATGGTTTTCTTCTTACGCTATTATCAGCTCCGATCTCAAATGTGGGGTGAAGTTTGTTTTTGTCGTAAAGGAAAGGTGGAAAATAGAACTTCAGCTGCAGGATGTAGCTGTGTGTGAATGTGTTATGTGTCCTTGACTCGCTGATCTAAATGAAACTAAAACATTTTTCATGTGATCTTTTGTGTGATTCCAAATAGGAATGATTAGGAAGGAGGTGTAAGAAATGTAAAGTATTTTTCATCTAATATTTTAGTCGTGGTAATTTGATGTGAAGCATAATGATGTTGCTTTAAACATCAAATTCAAATCACGTTGTCAGGTGTGGTTTTCAAATCATTTGTAAAGGTCCATCATGTGCTTTTATTATGTTTGGTTTTTAACTAAGTATATACAGTAATTACAAAGATTTTTACATGCTCACCGCTGAGCAGTGGAAAGATATGAGAGATGCATGTGGAGTAATTACAAAAATCTTCTTGGACCTTGATACACCCAATGTCATTCCACCTGATATCATCTGTTAACAAAAAAGAAGAACAAGTTTGACTGTATATCAGTGTATGCTTCTTAAAGCATGAAATGGGGTTTCCATTAGCTCTGGAATTTATACAATCATATGTATTAAACAAAATCCAGTAGACCATATTTCACTTGTAGTACTGAGTGATGTTTATGAAACCCTCATTTCTGTGGTCCATAGTTTAAACATTTTTTAATATAAAATGTTACTTACCTCACACTGAGGCTGGTCAGAAGGTGTTAATTAATTTTCCACATCACTGACAAATAGCGCAAGGCAAATCACCAGTTTCTATTTATGTACTCGTATTGTTGCCAGCAATGAGAATCCTATCATACAAACAATCTCTCTTATTTTCATTTGTTACTGAAAGAAATTCTTCTCTTGTAAGTGGTGACATGATCTTCCCCTGTCTGTCCAAGCAGCTGAGTCAAAAACTGAAGACCCACCTCTTCACATAGGACTAAAAAACCTAACTTCACTAGTACTCTGTTTGTTGCTATACTAAATTGTTGTACTAACTCTCCTCTAAATTTTATTTGTAAAGCATGAAGATATGTTCTTGATGGAGATCATAAAGCAGTTCTGTAAGTCACTGTGGATAAGGGCGTCTGCTAAATGGTTTCTGGTAATGTGCAGTTTAGCTACCTATCTGACTTTTGGCACTGTAACAATAATTTGCCGATTTAACACTGAAGTGAGCAAAACAATTAACAGTTCATGTAGTTGAAAGGTGCTAGTAGAACTGCTGCTGGGGTTTGGGTAACATTAGCTTCGCTAAGATTCAGGTGAAAGGACTCCACTTTCACAGTTTCAAATTTCACCTTCACTGAATTAATAAAAATGACAAACCAGGGCTTTCTAAGTAAGTTATTACTTTATGCATTCACCAGAATGCTTAACTTTCATTTTAAAAATCATATGAAGTCACAGTGGCATGTGGTTTTTGAACTTGTCACCACTTTCACTCCTCACAAGGTTTCATGCCTAAAAACTTAGACGCTTGCAATTTAAAACAATTGGTAATGGCCCAGAGGCAGCTAAGACATTCTTATTTGACCTGCTCACATAGACATTACAGAACAAAGAGCATTGGGGGGTTTTTTGTTTGTTTTTTTTTTTCACTCTTATAGACTGCTGAGCCATTTATGCAAATCTGACTTATTTGGTTGAAGCTGGAAAATCACAAAGGTCATTTCATTGGCTAACCCTCTCGATGGGCATTAAAAGAGCAGTGAAAACTTGTTGTGTGCTTTGGGAGAGAGGTGAATAGGTGGGTTGAGGGCTCAGAAAGGTGTGTCAAAAACTTTGGCAGCACATTGGAGCCAGCTGGTCACCACAAAGCCCCTGTCATGTAACACCTCTATCCTTCCTTTTCTGAGCCTATCTGGAACTGCAGTCTTTCTCCCTGGAAACAAAGCTAGGGCATTTGTGATGTCAGCACAGTGTTTAGTGTTTGGAGATGCAGCTTGATATGTGGTGTTGGTAGAAGAATGGAATCATTATATTACAAGCATCACCATTCTTGGCTCGGAAACAAAAAAAACAACATGTGATTTTCTGAAGGCATCCCTCATGTGACCCTGAAAAAGGGAATACTGTGTTGGACAATGGCTGACATGAACATCCCCATCTAACCCCCCCCCTTCTTTCTCCTCTCTTGCTTGCTTTTTATTTACTTATTTCTCTCACCCTTCATTTAACCCTCTCTGCTTTCTGTCTTTTTCATGTTTCTTGCAAACCCTTATGGTGAACAAAAATGAAGCGAAATAAAAAGGAAAGGCTTGGTTGACCGACAAAGCAGGAAACTTTGTGGCACAGATGTACAACACATTACAAAAGGCAGGGGTGGAGAGGATGTGTCACCATGATGACGTCAGCACTGCTGGCCAGAGCATTTCCTTACAGGTGAACTTTTAAATGGAGACTGACAGATATATTCTTCCTGCTATTTTATTAAACATCTAAACCTGCAGCATTCGTCCGGCTAATCGGGGTTGTTTTGAGGTACACAATTATCCACATTTTCAGTTTGAGATCAAAGGAGTAATGGGGAATGAGTTATCTCAAATGAATGAGACTTATTGTGTTTATTTACCTCAAAGTCCATATTTATTATTGTATACGCAATAAATAAACAGAACATGTAGTAAATATGAGAAACTGATTTGTTTTTAACCATATACCTTTTTCTCTCCGAGTTCTTTTTAAGTGACGTTGCCTGCCTGATTATATGGAAACTAAAAATTCAGTATCAAGAACGGGAAAGGATTTGACCTTGCCTACTAAACACTAAAATATAATGCACTTTTGGAACTAAATGCAAACCTTGTATGTGTTTGTATGTGTATATGAGTGTGTTTTAGCCATTTAGAAAGATCTATTTCATACTGTAGATCTCATTCATTGTCAATCCTAATTACTTGTTTGTTTTGGGTTTTTTTTAGTTCTCTTGGAAACAACTGTTAAAATGGACTGAATAACATTTTCCAAATGCAGCTTTTATTGTTTCAAAATGCCAAGCAATAAAAACATTGCAAAGTTTGTCTGTCATAGATATAGACCAAATGACCTCCTGAAGTAATCCTTCACTACATAAGGGGAAGTACATAATAAATGTCCCACTGCTATTTATCCAGGATGTTCCACACTGACAGCATCCTCATAGTGAAGGAGCCTTGTCTGTTTGTCCCAGAATGAGGGTGAGAAGGGAGACACTAGGAGATGAAAAGACTTCAATCCAGGTTCTGTTTCTTTTTTTTTTCTATAGGTGGAAATGTGGCAGAAACAGATGGTGCCTTCCATCAAAGAATACCAAAAATAAAACTACTTAAGCGATATACATGATGAATTATTGATAGCTTTTGATAGTTGTTTTGAGGAAAGAAAAAAAAAACCTAAAGGGAAAACTGTACAAAGAAGCATTGGCCTTGGGAAAAGCTGATCATAAAATAGACGTCGCTGATGTGTTGATAACTCTTTAGGTTCACAATACCAAACCAAAAATGATTGCAGCAAACATACTAGCAGATATTGCTCTTTAGACTGCAGATTATCTCTCTCTCCATATTTCTGTCTCTGTTATGACAAATGCACAAATATTGCTTTTAACAGCAGCAAATAAATCTATTCTGAGATATTTGCCAGGCTGCAAGTGAAACCATTAACATTTTTCTGTTTGATGTTCTATTCAGGATGAAAATCAGAGAAACATGCACTGAAACTTCAGCAGTCAGTTTTTTTGGAGTGTTTGAGTGCTAAACAGTTTTTATTCTGAGCAATGCTGATTCCCAGCAGGTGTTTTAAGCCTAATTGAGGTGAAGTGTACGTTTATTATGCAAATATTGCCTAGGGTCACAATACATGACACTGCCTTCATATATGTGATTGTTCTGTATTATGAACAAAACAGACATCTATTTCATGTCATTAAGCAACATGAAATAGGTGTGGAGCATGGCAGGGTGAGTCGAGCACTACATGATCGGGTGTTGGCGCAGCTGGCTGTGGGGAGGACAGATGGCATGTGGCGAAGCAAATAAGACTTGATTACATTTGAAAATTTTCTGTATTATCTGTTTTAACTGATATAATACCATCATAGAGCGGGAAGGTCTTTTTCTTTGTGACTGATTCACCTGGAGCTAATATTGAATCAAGGTCATTTAATGATGTTACAGCACAAACAAAAGTGCTCTAAGCATTCCAGGACAGACCTAACCTCGGGCCGAAAAACATCAAAATTCAGGTTGGACATTTGACATTCCCATAGGCGCTAAATGTCCTAGCGCTGATTTGGAGAGGAAGAAAAAGGAAAAAAATAAGTATACCCATCCCGTTTCTAAATGCTCACTATCTGGTGTTTTATATACAGTATATACAACATGCAACAATATATGTATATATAAATGAAGACATTAAATAGAAATATCAATTCTGCTTATTTCCAATTTTTAAAAAAACATATGACCACATTGAAAATCTGGAATTTTTTTTTCAATTGTAAATAAACTGAATGTTTGAGAATTTTGAAATATTTAAAACAAAGAAAGTAAATGTTAAATATCTTGAATATTTAATATTCAAGATTCAAGATTTCTAGGTCCCTGTTTAAATGTAAGCAAATTGTTAACTGTTTAACTGCTTTGTACAAAAGGCGCCGTGCCTAATCTCTTCTACTGAAGCATGTGTTTAGATGGATTTTTGCAGAAAGGTTTTGCACAAACTTGGGGAGTCCATGCCAGCTCAGCTAAGAAGCTCTAAGAAATATTAAGAAATGTATGGAAATATTTAAAAGACTCATGTTGCTGTCAATAATATAATTTGTAATGAAAATTGTTGAAAAGAATGGGAAAAAAGTAGCATTTTCACTAACTGTCTCAGACTTATTGACTTACTTATTGACTTAGACTTACTGTATATTGGCTGTTTCAGGCTTTTTGGTAAACATCTGTTCCTGTAAGTACAAGACAGCCTTGATGATGGTTTTATCAGAATGGGTGATATATTACTTAAAATAATCCATTCTGCATTTTGCAAAATGCAGAATATCCTTCGTAATTTTTGAATTAATATTTGAATATCTAATGCAGAATTGAATTTGAATATCTAATGCACACTAATGCAGAATTGATAATTTAAAAACAAAAACAAAATGTATATTAAAAAATATAGGGTGCCTAAGACTTTTCCATTGTACTCTCTAAACCTCTTGCTCCAATTTTCTGTCTTTCTTTCTCACTCCCTCTCCCCACACTATATGTGTGTGTGTGTGTGTGTGTGTGCCCACGCATCACTGGTTGTGTCCTGCGATGATAATAACGGCAGTCGGAAAGATTATCACAGTCAGCCACTTGTGAACTTCAAGGTTAAAAGAGCATAGCACTTGTGGCTTTGTGTTTTCAAAAGAAAGGCTAATGATGAATTAATTAGCTTTGCACTGTGCCTGCTCTTACTGCCCCCATCTGAGGACCTTATGCACAGAGCAGAATAATAGTTTCCTCAGAAAGAAATATTTGGTACCTATATATTTTATTTAGGCCATTTTATGACAAAAATTTTGAGCATTCATATATATATATATATATATATATATATATA
>JANDJT010000228.1:6581862-6593914 GCA_024331685.1 Stegophilus panzeri | reverse complement strand
CATATATATATATATATATATATATATATATATATATATATATATATATTTCAGTTATCGTTTTCACTGGTTTTGTATCAAGAAAGTACAATGTGAATAGTTAGACTTTGCATATTTGTTTAATGTACTGATTATTACTAGTATAATAGCTCATTTAGATTAATTATTTATTTTATTTAGAGATAAGTGGTCACACTTCAAAGTAGAATGCAGGAGATAAGAGGTGGAGACTTTTTGGAGATTTTTTAAATTTTTATTTATTTATTTATTTTTTTCATTTTTATTGATAACATTTGTTAATGGATGACAGCAATTATGACAAAGACAATGAGAATGATTTAGACTACAGCTGGTGTACCTTGAAGGTGAACAGTTAGAAATGATGTGTGCGTACCAAATATAACAAATTTTGCTTACTTGGACAGGTTTCAGCAGTGTAAAAAGCTGAGAATGCCTTCATCTGGCAGATATTTAAAGCCAGCATACATGTATCTTTTGTTGTACTAAATATCCCAATCAGCCTGGTCAAAGATGGTAGCAGAAAATACTGGCACAGTAGCGGAGCAATTTGTGGACAAATATGAATTATTACTATTGAAATAAATAGATTTTTATTCCGTCAAAATTGTATTGATGTAGTAAAAATATGCTCTGTTATCTGCAGGGTTTATTTATTTATCCATCCATCCATCCATCCATCTTCTATACCACTTAATCCTTTTCAGGGTCACGGGGAAACCTGGAGCCTATCCCAGGAGGCATCAGGCACAAGGTGGGGTACACCCTGGACAGGGTGCCAATCCATCACAGAGCACACAGTCACATACACAGTCACACACTATGGACACTTTGAACATGCCAATCAGCCATGCATGTCTTTGGACTGGGGGAGGAAACCCCCGCAGCATGGGGAGAACATGCAAACTCCGCACACACAGGGCCACGGTGGGAATCGAGCCCCCAACCCTGGAAGTGTGAGGCGAACGTGCTAACCACCAAGCCACCGTGCACCCTTTATTTATTTTTTTATTTTTTTATTTATTTATAGAATTTAAAGATAAGAATCATTGACACCTCAATACAAAACAACAAGGAACCATATTTTTACAGGAAACTTTGGTTTTGTATATAGTAGACTTTAAGATGAGAAACTTTACTGATCCTAAAAAAAAAATCCTTGAAATTTGTGCAAGCTAGGGTACTGTTTATCACTGTTTTAAACTGTTTTAGCTTTTCTTTAACTAGCTAAGTGCTTAATTAATGGTCTTAATGGTCCATGTGAAGTTTGGTAAGTCTGGATTTGCAGTTGAATTGTAATTGAGAGGATTTATCATGATATATCTTACCTAGCTTTAGGGATATGCTACATTAGCTTACACTATGTAACTTTTTCACATTATAAAGCATATGTTGTATTTTTACACGAAGCTTATTTTTTTTCTGATTGCATTAAATGTGAATTCATTTAACAAGTATATGCAAGTGGTACAATTGTTTTTTTATTATTATTTTTGCATGTTAAAAATATTTGATTCCAGTAACACACAGGTCACAACAATATCTGGAAAAAACATTGCATGAACTTTTTTCACTCTTCAACAGCACACTGTAGCCTCAGACTCCTGTTCTTGGCTGACAGGAGTGGTCTATCACAGGAATGTCAGGTTGAACTAATGGCCACCTCTGAAATATTATTGGACACCCCAGTGACCAGCCTAGAGTCAGTAGGTTGCTGTTCAATCTGTACTTTTATGTTCATATCTTAATGGAGGGAAAAAAACGACTGCCTTGTTAAACCTCTTTGCCCTTATGGAATGGGTGTGTGAATGTGTGTGTGTGTGTGATTGTGCCCTGCAATGGGCTGGAACCCTGTCCAGGATGTCCCCCTCCTTGTGCCCTGAGGGATAGGTTCCAGGATCCGCTGTGTAGGATAACTGGTACAGAAAATGGATGGATGGATTTACATTGAATATGAACTATTGGTTCTATGTCTGAGTGAAGGACTACCACATTGCTTCCTTCAGAATTAGTGGAGTATTCCCATGTGTCATTGCCTTCCCAAGCAAAGTTGCAACCTCATGACTATGATCCCACATGCCTAGCCTATAAAAGGTTCCTAACACATCATATTAATAGCCATTCTCATCAAGCTGAGTGACATAGGTGGCCTGGAGATATGGTGGCCACTAATATATTGAGGCTGATAATCATTGATGTTGATGCTTCTCTCCAGTGCTTGAGTTGTGACAAAGCAACATTCAGTCTCCATATCACTGATTCACAAATGTCCAGAAGTGACAATCCTTTTAGTGCCACCCAGGAGGTATCCATAGCATGCTTTGATTGGAACCTCTGACTTGCAATCAGGTATGCTTGTACAAATACTTCCTTTACCCAATGGGCTAATCTGCATTTTGACATTGGAGTCCCTTTACAATGCATCACACAAATAACTAATCTGTGATGAGCCACTGGTGGTCACTTCCCCTTCCACCATTCTCATTTGCAAGAGCAGATAGGTTGATAGGTTTACTTATTTACTGCAGAATCAATAACTTTTGCAGGGATTTGGCAGGAATTTCTCATATAGCAAGAAAACGTCCCTTTTACCTGCAACTAGCACACAGATGCAGCATGCACACTCATAACAGTGCACATGCCAGTATGCTGGGGTCGCTCTCCAGAGACAAACCCATAATTTCAAGGTGTATGGTCTACTGTGTTGCTTTACTGTGACCTGTTTATCTGGGAATGTAGGTCTGATTTGTAAGGTCATCCAACAATATTAACAAGAAGAACAATGGTCTTTCAAAATAAAAGGGGTGTCACACATGTTATCCATATCAGCCGTAGTAGCTGAAATACATACAGCTGTAGATTATGTGAGCCAACACATCCTGGCCCAAAGCATTTGTCACTGCCTTGTACACGAACCATGTTGGAAAGTGAGCTGCCTGTATTATTGCAACCTGATCTTCTCTGTGGGTGTTTTTACCTTAATTACCTACTCGTAAATTTGGTGATCCCATGGCACTTATGGGAGACAACGTACCCCATGTTTGATCGAATCAGCTTGATACATGGGCAGTTCTTCAGACTGGTGTTCATCTGTCTGCTTCCAGAGCTTGCTAGCCTGACCATAACATCACTTTTAGCCCCCTTAGCAATTGACGTACAGTAAAATGCCATTTTGGTGTTTTGGGTCTAGTGCTACCACACAGATTTCATTTCACTCTGGTCTTGCTGGAAGGTTTCTGTCATTACAATTTCCTTAATAACAGGGAAAAACCATGTGCTGGATCAATGCCTTCTTATCTGCTTTAACAATGCCTGTGATTTACCACATTTCACTGCTATATTACCCATTGCTTGGTTAGTATTGCCTTGTAGGCTTGCTGTTGCAGTTATGGGCATTATCTCATTAACATTAGTGGCTCTGCTTCTGGTATAGCAACCAGTATACATGCTTTGTTCTTTGGTTGCAATGTATTTTGGAGTGCACACAATGCCTCTTTAATGTAGTCGATGCTATGTAGGATAGCCCATGCATCTAAACCATGAGCATTTGATCAGCTGTGTCAAATGGAAAATCCAGTTTCAGTTTCAATTAGCTGCCTTAATTTCAGCCTGCCATGCATTTGCCACTGCTGCTAAGTCATACTCCTACATTACAAGTACACTCTGATCAGATGCTACTGTGGTTGGCAATGAACACTCTCCACCAAAGTGGGCCTCCAGCTTAGCGAATGAGACAGACCCACTGAGGGCACATAAGTGTCTATCTCTGCATGAGAGGTGGATTTAGGCTAATAATTTGTCACAAGCTGTGCACTTCATTGAGCTGTTGCATTTCCACTAATGGCTCTTGCATTTGGGCCTTGCTTACTGCCAGCATCTCTACTCTGCATTCCAATGTAATAAAGGTGCTCCTCTTCCATGGGACTGAACAGTGAATTCTTCTGCCCACTTCTGTTTCTGCTGCTGCAAGCACTCTACTGCCATACCTCCAGCTCATTTATCTCCTCCAAAAGAAGTAAATGCATAGCCAACAATATATCCATGCTGCATTTCGAGAAAAGCTCTGTAAGTGCCTGTCAGAAATGTCTAGGTCCCAAACCATATGGGCATTGATCATGTCCATCATCCAACTCCATGGGGGCTTGGCAAAATGAACAGCTCCCCATCCTATCCTGAAATACATGAAAGGTTGGGAAGCTAAAGCATTTCAATAATTCACACAAGTTATAATATTATTTTCTCCGCATCCACATATTCTAGTCTGCAACACACCAAACTCAAAAGGCCTTGTGTCTTGCCAAGTGACACAATCAATCATGGTGAAAATATTTATTTGTTAAATATTAGAATTACTCTCATTCACAGTGCCCAACAAGACACTCTATCTGATGCAGATTTACAGTATCAATAAACATATTAGCAAAAAGTAAAAGGATTAGAGCACTATATTTACTTCTTCAACCTCTCAACAAGACAAGAATGGGAAAGAGTTCTACTACTGGCGGTTCATCAGTGAAAGGAGTAGAACAATTTGCTTGCATTTATTTTAAATATTGTTTAGGGTGGCCATTAATTTCTATTTTTATTAAAATAGTATTTTTTTAAGTGATTTTAGCATCTTCAGAACTGAATTATAATGTCTGTATTTTATTAGCACCTAAAAAGGAAGAAGTGTGAAAAAAAAACAATACCCATCAATGTATTTGGGAGAAAAGAAGTCTTCAAATCAGGACAGCCAGGTCACAGGAGGATAAGAATAGCTTTTGTTACAGGTAATGTAGACAGGTTTTCCAGTGTTTTAGTGGAAATTCTAAATCATTGTGCAATGTTGATTTTTTGTCATAATTTTTGAATGGTGCCAATAATTATGGAGTTGAGTGCAACACTAGAGATTGCGCAGACATTGTAACTAGAGCATTAATAAGTTCAGGATGTGCCTATTAGGATGACAGCTTTGGAGGTGCAAAGGAATAACAGTTATCAGTTGGCACAGACTGATCTCGCCCCATCTGCTGAGACTTTGCATATATTTTCAGCTTCCTGAGCAATGATTAGGGCTGTCAGAACCTCTTTAACCTTCTAACTGCTGGTCCCAACTGGCCCTAATTAGAGACTAATGATTTCTAAAGACACAGGCTGTGATTGGACTGCCTTTGCAGTTTGTATACAAATTAATCAGCAATCACATCAGGCATCTAAGTCATTGCTGATGTATAGACAAAAAAAAAAAAGTCGTACATAAAAGATCATTATGAAAGGACAAATGAAATAACAATAACTTTTTTGCCAAAGCATATAGAAAAGTTTGACATGAGACATGACATACCTTGCATCTCTTCACCCATCTTTTTTAAAAATTATTTTGTACTGTATAAGAGGCACCATAACACTCATTCCGTTTTTTTTTTTTTTTTTTTTTTTTTTTTGCATATTCAGATACATTTAATGAAAAACAGCCAGTAAATGGTTAATCATGCATCAAAATGACCCTTTTAAGTCTAATATGATAAACAATGTATCTCATATTATCAAAAAAAAAAAGTCAATCTAGATTTTGTGTGTTGTAGCTCAAAAGTTGGCTGCACATTTAACCCCAACATATGACTCTTTGAGGCCATCTGGAGAGTTGGCTCTTGTTGGAGAAATCCATTGAGGCTCTCTCACAAGTCGCGCAGTCTTCCCAGATGATGGAAACCCCAGAGATTTTGTGTCACACTGATGATGGAATCAGACAGCTCATACGGAATGAAACAAAAAGAACCTCAACATTCACAAGCTCTTCAATAATGTTTTGGAGTTTGTGTGTGTGATTGTGTGAATACAAGAAATTAGTCACTAATCACTTTAAGATTCAAACTGGAAAGAGTTAAGAGAGGCGGGGGGGGGGGGGGGGGGTAGGGGCCGGCATAGGTGAAATGGAAATACCAATAAATAAATATTTTAATAGTTATCATTAACATTTACGCATTTTTTCATAAGAGCTCCACATTTTAACATTGAAGTGTGCTGGAAAATACTCCAAAGTACAGTACGTTAAAAAGAGCTGTCAAAATTTCACTGCACTGGTTTTTTGAACTCTTTGATATTAATGGACACTCTGGAAGCCCTACCCTCTCACCCTGTCTCACAACAGTAACGATCTAGCATGTGTACGCTGTGCTTAAAAGGTGAACTGATGCCGTGCCCTCGCTTTCTGTCAAGGTAAATTGATATTTCAGAACAAGGGCACTTGAAATAGAGACGTATTTGTTTTCTTTTTCTAAGTTTGTGCGTGGGGAACAAGTTCACCATGGCGTGCTTAATTGTGTATAGAATTCTATAAAATGTATATACTTTTCTTTAAAACTTGGCATAAAACCACCCTGGCAACCCAGAGCTCAGTAAATCACTTTGTAATGGGTTATAGATATTGCAGATCTATAAAGTGGACAATGCGTAAGTATTGTATATACATTATGGTACAGTGCACATGCCAATACAAAACACACCTTTCATCCAAAGCAATGTACCAATGAGCCATTGACAAGTTTCCACTGACTGACTTAAAACACTTGCAAGATATCTGTAGGGGGAAAAAAATATGGTTACAACTAATTCTCATGCTACAAACCATTATGTTAAATATAAATAAAAAATGTTGTCATATAATTTTGTATATATAAATAAATATATGCAAATTAATTTAATTCTAAAGGTAATTAAGAGTCTGAATATTATGCATTATGCATTATGTATATAATTAAACCATCATGAACTTGTATTAACAAATTTCAACATACCCCATGTGTCAGGTTATTTGTTTGTTAACCATGTGCAAGTTGCATGGAGAACAGACAGACATATATCTGAGGTGTTTTCCTACAATATAAATTACTTTAGCCTGAAGCACTAAATTTCAGCTTTACCAATTCTAGATATAATTAATATTTTCTTAGCTAATTAAAGCACCTAAACTTTCTTTTGTAGTTTTTTTTTTTTTTTTTCCAGAACTACATCGAACCTGCCTATGGTAACCAGTGACATGTTGGTGTGATGTGTAAAAATAAATGACATGATATGTGAGGGTTGATCCAAGTGCACAGAATGCAGAAGATCTTCACTATTTTAGAGCAAAAGAGGAGCTGTATGTGCAATTAGGTTTAAAAAGATGGTAGTGGTTTGTGAACGTGAAAGAGTTGTTTTTGTTGTTAATATATTAGAGTTGCACTGTTGAATTTTGTGTCTCTGGACACACACACACACACACACACACACACACACACACACACAAAAGGCCTGGGCACTTTTGTTATATTTGCTCATGTGTGCATGGGTGAGAGCACCCAAACTACATGCACCTGAGTCCTGCTCCTATTTTTTAATTCACCAAACCCATCTCTAAATAAAATAAAAAAACATTTTAAACCTGTTTTTAAGCACTTAAATGAGAGCAGCAGCAGCAGCAGTAGTAGTAGTAGTAGTAGTAGTAGTAGTAATAATAATAATAATAATAATAATAATAACTCAACTTGTAATTTTTTTTCTTGCTCTACCAACTCTTACTAACTCCTGTCTAAATTTGAACCTGACAAATTTGTTCTAACATGAGGGTAGTTTATATTTTTATAGAGACGACTTCTGAGAACTGCTCTTGATAGCCTGTACATGCTAGAGAGATAAATCATTTGTAAACATATATTTTTTATTAACATATATTAACTTTTCATCAACAACCCTTTGGTGCCCTTGGTAGGATTCAGTCTGTTATTGCTCTTTCTATATTTGTTGTGAGGGACATATAAAATGTTTGTGCTTGCAATGGAAGAAAATGACCTTCATAATCTAAGGCCATTTATGCTAATTCGAGCATGTTTTCAGACAGGACGCATATGTGGTTATTAAAGCACAGAAGTCTGAACAATGGCTGCAAAGTAATGTGAAAAAGAGGCAAACCTTTAACAGGACTTAATGGTATAATGCCAGTAAAAAGCAAAATAACAAGTGTCCCTTACTGTGTCTTTGTGGTGAGATTTTTAAAAGCACATCAGAAAGACCAACCTTTTTTTGTTCTATAATGGAATTTTATTTCTCTGAATATGCATAATAATTGCATTCTTCCTAATTAATTATAGATTCAGCATTGTCCTTCATGTACTGTTTCCATCTGAGTTCAAAACCTGTCCATAATTGTCACTACCTACTGTGCCACTGTGCTGCTTGAAAACATCAAGGTGTCTGAAGTAAAATGTTTGCCATGGATTGAAATTGCATTCGGCAACACATCATACTTTGTGGTGGTGTTCGTCATGTAGAACTGCATGCAAGTTGCATAATTCTTTATTCTTTAAGTTTGAGTCCTATTACTAGCTTTTTGTGTTTAGGGTGTGACAACTAATAAGTAGAAGCAACTTTAACTGCAGTTTAAAGGTTTTATTCTCTATTTATTTATTTATTTATTTCACATTTACAACTCACATTCAGTGAGAATTCGTAGAAGACTTTAAATATTTTTTAATATTTGAAATAATGTTCTAATAGAAATTTTTTTGCTTTAACTTTCATATCATGACTTCTTTTAAGAATAACTAATTGTTTTTATTTTTACCACACTCAAGCCAACCAGGACAGCCAGGAACCTTAGGGTGGCTTTTGATGACAGCTTGACCTTTACAGACCACATTTCAACAACTGCACGATCCTGTAGGTTTATTCTGTATAACATCAAGAAAATCAGACCCTATCACACTGAACAGGCTACACAGCTACTAGTCCAGGCTCTTGTTATCTAAAAACTGGACTACTGCAATGCACTACTCTCGGGCCTCCCAGCCATCTCCATCAAACCCCTTTACATGATTCAGAACATAGCAGCATGCCTCGTCTTCAACCAGCCCAAGAGAACCCATGTCACACCCCTCTTCATCTCCCTCCACTGGCTTCCTGTAGTCGCCCGCATCAAATTCAAGGCCTTGATGCTCGCGTACAAGACCTTATCTGGAACAGCATTGCCCTACCTCAACACTCTCCTTGAGGTTTACGTTCCCTCACGCAATCTGCGATCAATCAATGACCGACGCTTAGTAGTACCTACTCAGCATGGCTCAAGGTCCCTTTCCAGAATCTTCACACTAACTGTCCCTCAGTGGTGGAATGAACTTCCAACCTCAATCCGGACCACAGAATATGTCACTATTTTAAAAAACAGCTAAAGACCCACCTCTTCCGTGAACACCTAACTAACCCTTAAAATGCCAACCCCCACAATATTTAAAAAAAACACCTCTTACACCTCTCTGCGCACTTTGCTTTTCTAGAACTCAATTATAAATCGTGTACAGTAGCACTACTTATATTGTTCTCTGCTTGATATATAGCTTTGCTTGTATTTCCTCATTTGTAAGTCGCTTTGGATAAAAGCGTCTGCTAAATGAATAAATGTAAATTTTTTCTATTTTTATTTTAAAATGTATTGCCTGCCATTTACAGCTATAGGTTTATCTCAGTCTCTATTAGCTAGGCTGACTGTGAATGCTCTTGGCATGGAAGGCCATTTCAGATTTCCTATCAAGTAGCAGCTGTTTTCTCCTGACATATGCTCTGGAGTAACATGAGCCATGGACATTAAAGCTATAACCCCTCATGCATGTCCAAAGCAGAGGATTCAGAGAAGAAAAGGGTTTTGACATTCTGTCCAACAGGCTGTGCAGTGAGTTTCTTCTCTCAGATGGCTTGATATGAATTCCCTGAGAGGAGGAAATGTTTAGTTCTCCACAGACACCAGCCAGTATGAGTTGTTATGGATGCAATTCATTAATATCGGTGATATTTTGAATATTTACTAAAGTGTATATAAAAGTTCCAAAAACAGACTTGATATGGCCAAGACTCATATAGGAAGCTATTTCTCTGACAAAGAAGAAATGGGTGAAACAGGATGATACAGGAGTAAAATTCCTGAAACCAGTATCAAGTGTTGAATGTCTAGGAAGACACTTGGTTATTCTTCATGTTCTAGAGGATGAGTGACAGTGATGGTCTCTGTAGAATCTAGGGTATAGTATCTCTTCCTTGTGCCCAGTGCTCTCAAACTGGTAACATAAAGGACTATAATGATGGGTGATGCAGTGTAGCCTGAGAAAATGAAGGTTCCACAATTGCACACTGCATGTTTCCATTCCATAACCATGGGCATTAATATGGAGTTGGTCCACCCTTTGCTGCTGTAACAGCCTCCACTCTTATGTGAAGGCTTTCCACTAGATTTTGGACTGGGATTTCTGCCCATTCAGCCACAAGACCATTAGTGAGGTTGAGAACTGATATTGTGCAAGGACTTCTGGTGCACAGGCTATGTTCCAATTCATCCTGGAGGTGTTTATTGGGTTGAGGTCAGGGCTCTGTGCAAGCCACTTGTTTTCTTTCGCACCAACCTTGGCTAACCATGTCTTTATGGTTTTTGAACTGTGCACAGAGGAACCGTCCTGCTGGACAATTGTAATTGGGAAATTGTAATGCTACAGCATAAAGAGACATTCTAGACATTTGTGTGCTTTTAACATGGTGGCAAAGGTTTGGGAAGACCCACTTATGGCTGTGATGGTCAGGTGTCCACATACTTTTAGCCATGTAGTGTATACGAGAAACAAATTTCAGATACACTCCTCTATGTAGCCGATTGGATTAAGCTTGAGAGAGGATAGTCCTCACCAGCCCTTGACTCAAAAGGGCAGAGGGAGTCCCCTCCCAAGAGGTGTAATACTGTTAAAGGTACCCATAAAGCATAACTCCAGTAGTGATGGAATGCACTACATTGTTGGCAGGAGCTGTTTATTTGTTTATAAACTAGTCTATTATTTGCTGATTACTTAAACTTTAACAGCCTGAGTTTGATTACATATTTGGACACAAATTTTGATTCAAATAAGGAAAGGATTAATTAAGATGTAATTAAAATAAAATCAGTCCTAAGGCCCTGTTTTCAATCCCATGTTGATGAGGACTATGTTTCAAGACAAGCTCCAATTCTGTGTTATGTAAATAAGGTTTGAAGATTAAGCCTGGGGTTTTTAATTAAGTTAATTATGCATGCACTAAATATAAATTTTAAAGGTCATCTTAGGACTTTTTTTCTGAACTTTGATAAACATGTTTATCGGTATATTTAATTGTGTCATTGTTGTAAAATTATACAAGGCTTTTTACTAGTATATGTGTGCACTTAATATTATAACTTTCAGTTTCAGTCTTTTATCTCATTCAATAATTAGTTAGTTTAATTAATTTTTGATCAATATTTGTAATTAATTTTTGTGCTGTTGTGTTAACATGATTTTCCTCTGGGTTCTCTGCTTTTCTTCCACCTTTTTTGATTTGAAATTGCCACTATGTAGATTGGTGAGTATTCTAAATTGCCCCTTGGTGCAAGTGTGTGCAATATATCTTACAACATCGTAGATACACTGTCTGCTCATACATTTTCCCTTTGTGTGCCATAACCTGTTTGGGGAAATTGATTATATTTAATTCCAGCAACTTATTTTAAAACAAGATCTCAGCATCCTTGCTTTTTGCAACCTTGATAATGTAAGTATAGTGATTTCTTCTCTTTTTGTGTATGTCTCATACTAAATAGTTTTAGATCTTCAAACGGAATACAACATAAAAACAAAGGCAACTTGAGTTAACACACAATACAGTTTTTATGTATTTTTTTTTTTATTGAAGCAAAAAAAAGTTATCCAACACCTATCACCCGTGTGAAAAACAAATTGCCCCTTAAACTTAAAATCTGGTTGTGCCACCTTTAGCAGCAATATCTGCAGCCAAACTCTTCCGATAACTGGAGATCAGATTTTTACAGCGCTGTGGTGAAATTTTGGCTCATTCTTCTTTGTAGAATGTCTGGGTTACGCATGTAACCCTGTTCCCTGAGATGGGAACGAGACGTTGCGTTTAGCATAACACTATGGGAAGCGCCTCTCGTGCGTGACCGGCATCTGAAGCTTGTGTAAAATCATGCCTATTTATAGGCCTGCCATGATCAGGTGACGTGGCA
>JANDJT010000228.1:6563851-6578487 GCA_024331685.1 Stegophilus panzeri | reverse complement strand
TATAAAGAACTCACAACATTAAAGTCCATAAATAAAGTTATGTGTAATAAAGTGGAATGACACAGGAAAAAAGTATTCAACACCTTAAGAAAAAGCAGTTCTCCAAGGCAAGGTAAGGCAAGGAATCAGCTGAAATCTGTAAGTAATTATACCCCCTATCTGTGCAAGTTAATATCAGCTGGGTTAGTAAATTGATGGTCTATAAAAGGCTTTTCATTACCAAGGTGTTACACAAGAAACATCTTCAACTGAAAATTTCATGTGAATAGCATCACTGGAAATATATTTACTGAAAAAAATGTAGATGCGTCCACTACTTATTTTCCCCACTCTATGCTGTCATGGCTAGTCTTGCCAGAGTCCCTGCTTGCACTCACACAAAGTACATTGTCCTTAACCATTACGGGACAATAATCATACCTAATAATCTCTTCCTCTCTTTTCCTCTCTCTCCCTCTCTCTTTCTGTCGAGCTGCACATGATACTCCTGAGAGACCAGTGATCCTGACCCCTTCTGCTCTCGAGACCTGCCTGATCCATCCTGATGCCCTACTTTGGGTGGGAGTTCTCATCAGTTGGAAGTTACATGCTGCTGCTGAGGATGGCCCCACGTGGTGCAGCCTGGAGGTCACTGGGATTGCTAAGGATGGTACCACTTAAAAACCATAAGATGGCTTTGGACCTCAATTCATGTGAACAGTTATGATATGATGGCCAGGACTACAATTGCTATTATAGCCTCAGCACTACAAACAGTTTTGCACTCAAGCCTCCATCAGTGAACAGTGAAGACGTTCAACAAAACAGACTTCATATAAAAACTGTAATGAATTTTACTGGTTACACAACTGCAATATTTGACCAGGTAGTGTTAGCACATTTATGGAAGGACCTATTTATAATTATACTATCCGTTGTCACCCAAATGAGGACGGGTTCCCTTTTGAGTCTGGTTCCTCTCAAGGTTTCTTCCTCATATCGTCTCAGGAAGTTTTTCCTTGCCACCGTCGCCTCTGACTTGCTCATTAGGGACAAATTCATAAATTTTAAATTTATATTCTGAATAAATATATTTATGTAAAGCTGCTTTGGGACAATGTTAAAAGCACTATACAAATAAAACTGAATTGAATTTAATTGAATCTGGATGGAAGCAGATGTTGCTCTAAAACCTGTATATACCTTTCAGCATTGATGGTGCCTTTCCAGATGTATAAGCTGCCCATTCCATAAGCACTAATGCACCCCCATACCATCAGAGATGCAGGCTTTTAAACTGAGCGCTGATACAAAGCCGGATGGTCCCTCTCCTCTTTAGTCCTCTTTAGTTTAGAGGATGCAGCATCCATGGTTTCCACAAAGAATTTCAAATTTTGATTCGTCTAACCACAGAACAGTTTTCCACTTTGCTTCAGTCCATTTTAATTGAGCTTTGGCCCAGAGAAGACTCTGGCATTTCTGAATCATGTTCACACATGTCTTCTTCTTTACATGATAGAGCTTTAACCAGCATTTGTGATTGGCATGGCGAACTGTATTCACAGACAATGAGTTGGAGGTGTTTCTGAGCCCATGCAGTGATTTCCATTACAGAATCATGCCTGGTTTTAATGCAATGTCGCCTGAGGGCCCGAAGATCACGGGCATGCAATATTGATTTTCACCCTTGTCCCTTGCGCACAGATTTTCTGAATATTTTTATGATATTATTTACTGTAGATGATGAGATATTCATAGTCTTTGCAATGTTACATTCAGGAACATTATTCTGAAATTGTTCCACAAATTGTAGTTTCAGTTTTTTGCAGATTGGTGAACCACTGCCCATCTTTACTTCTGAAACACTCTGCCTCTCTAAGATGCTCTCTTTATACACAATCATATTACTGACCTGTTGCCAATTAACCTCCAGCTGTTTCTTTTTAGTAACACTTACTTTTCCAGCCGTTTGTTGCCCCGTCCCAACTTTTTTGAGATGTGTTGTGGCCATCAAATTCAAAATTGCCTTATTTTTTTCTTCAAGTGGCACATTTACTCAGTTTAAACATTTGATATGTTTTATTGTGAACAACGTACTTGTTATGAGATTTGCAAATCATTGCATTTTGTTTTTATTTACATTTTACACAGCGTCCCAACTTTTTTGGAATTGGGGTTGTAAATGTCATGTAATCTGTGACTTGTTTCATGGCTCCATCTACTTCACTGCAGTCATCCTCATTTATGACCAGAAGAACAATAGAGCAAAAAATAGGGTGGCATCCAACCAAAATAGATACAAGCCGATGTTAATGAGCAAATTACACTTGAACCAGAGAACTTTATCTAAAATAGAAAGAAAGTATATCTGAGTCATTATTATTAAAGTTATTTTCAAGAACAAAAAATGCTGATGGACAACATAATATTATAATGCCCACATCTGCTGTTAACTGTTTGTCAAATGTTTAACTGGAATCAAACACTTTGGTTAGCCTTCTACAAGCTTCTCACAATACTTTGTCTCTCACAAGAATTTTTGCTCATTCCTCCTGGCAGAATTGATGAGACAGAACTCCTTGCTCAGAGATACTTTTTTTAGTTCAAGCCACATGTAACCCCTTCCTGGCGCTGGAAGTGTAATATTAGATGAAATTACTACTTTAAAAGGTTTTAATTAACAGGATCCTGAGTACTTAGCAGTTGATGGTGAATTGGCTAACCTCTATTTACCAGTAGATGATGTTATCACAGGCATAAATGTATAGAAATTATTTAATCAAGAAATAACAGCACGGTGCCTCCACTGAGGAATTATCTCACTCACACACTATAAGCTATATGGGTATTCCCCAGAAACAAATATCAAGTATGTCAAATATATACAAACCTTATTAAAATAGAAAAGTTCAAAGCAGCCAAGTAATATGTATAACAAAAATACATTTATTTTTCCTATATTCTGTTTTTTCTGTGCTATATTCAAATCTCTCCTTTTTTTTTTAATGTTTTCATAAAATATCCCCTTATGCTTTAACTTAAAAAAAACAAAAAAAACAAACTCAAACAGTATGAATGTATAGTAGACAAATTTAGACAAGTAAACTCAAATACTCATTTCTTCCTCACAAAAGAACATACCGGAGTTAACCACTGCCTCAGGCGGTTTTAGATTAGCAAACATTAAACACCACTAACAATATAGTTTGGATTAGTTCTAACTTGTTGTAAATGTGCAAACCTTTACCAAGCACTTGGGTTTCTGTTTTTTTTTCCTGTTGGGGCCCGTGAGTTGGTGCACATACAAAAAAAAAACCTCATTGGCTCCTTTAATGAGCTGCTACTCAAAACTCTACATTACTCACGCCTCTCGAAGAGAAGAATTAGCTGAATTGGAAACAACGAGCTGAGTGAATGAATCCGCTGCAAGCAAGGTTCCAGCAGGCAATAGTTGATTCAGCGATGCAGGTTTGGCGGTAGAGTCCCTTCTTACATAGGCATAGTTACCGTGCTACTTAGCACAGTTCTCCACAGTCCTTGTCCCTTCAGTTCCACAGTGAAAACTGCAGCTGGCGGTTACAGCTGTCCATCTCTCACGACGACATTAGCTTAAACGTCCACGGGTAACAGTTTATACTTAGCCCTTTTCAAGCTAGTGCAAAACAACAAACACAGATAACCTAGCTGCACTTCACTTAAACCTATGGTTCACAAAGTTACCAAATCACCCTTTTTACTCCATAGATAACACATACCTAAATTTATGGCCAAACAGTCTCATTTTTGTTTCATCTGACAAGAGAATACTCCTCCAGAAGGCTAGGTTTTCATCTTGTTGATCATCTGCAAACTTCATTCTGGCTTTTTTATGCTAGTCTTGGAGTAGGGGCTTCTCACTTTCAGGCCATAGCGATGTTCCTTTGCTGTTGTCTTGGGGTTCAGTTGAACCTTCAGACCAAGGTTTGTTCATCCCTGAGAGTTCATTTGTGTCTCCTTCCTGAACAATGCAGGGTGTGTGGTCCCAAATTTTTTATTTTTGCATACAATTGCTTGAACAGATGCTCATGGTACCTTCAGTTGTTTGAAAATTGTTTCTGAGAAGGAACTAGGCTTGTGGAGGTCCAGAATTGTTTTACTGAGGTCTTGGCTAAGTTGCTTGGATTTTCCCACAGTATCGGGGGCAAAAAGGAATTGTTCCTTAAATACAGCCATAGTTGCACTCACGAGTTGTGCTATTTTAGACATTTACCCTGTTTGGATCAAGTCCAAAATCAAACTAGTGCCTCTGCTAGTTACAATGATAATTCCCTATTAATCCAACAAACATTCAACCAGTCGTTCTTGAGATATCATGCTAATAAGCATCTCAGTGGATGGATGCACAGACAAAGGATGGACGAGCAGATGGACAGATAAATAGATGGAAGCACAGAGGCACTGACAACCCACAAACATAAAATTGGTCTACATGAAAAACTTTGGTGAATACAACACATTATATTTTATATGACCAAGTGTAAGTACTAGAAAATCAATATAATTATAATGGATACAATCCAGGGTGGGTGTGTGTGTGTGTGTGTGTGTGTGTGATACATTTGAACAAATGAGCATGTAAACAAATCAGAAAGCTCTGGGAGAGGTCAGGCTCTTCGACCAATCACTATTCACAGTCACCACCAAGGTAAATCAAGCGTGGGGCATTTCAATGCCTAATTACCAGGTACATCTCAGCAAAAATAAACGTTTATGGGTAATCATCAGCAGGTGGGGTACTTAATATGGTGGATGGGTGGCCAAAAATGATTTTCTCAATTTTTGCCAAGCCATAAAAATGACAAAAATGTGCAATGTTGGAGATGAAATGTGATACATGCATTGGCCCAAGACCCTAGCTTTCATTGCTGCTGAGGAGCTGCATAATAGCTTTGAATTATAATGATGTTCAGGATGCTTGAAGAAGATATTTGTCTTGAAGACCAAGATGTTGAAATCTCAACAGATAGAAATCATGTCACAGCAACAAATTCTATCTGCTTAGACACAGACAATATGGAAATATTACCTTGACATAGATAACTTTTCAAGATGGGGTGCTGTAAAGGGTAGGGACAGTGGGGATGGTTCCAAGGGCCCAGATAGAACACAAAATGTTCAGAAGAAGGACAACTACTGGGGGGAATTCCAGTGATATGCTTGTTTCATCTCAGCAATTTAATTAATTACATGGACATAATAATAATAATGATCAGGGATGTCTCAGTATGGATACTAGTATTGGGTATCGCTCCAATACCATTTATGCATACAGTATGTTGTGCTAATGAACAGACACAAAATTAGTGAGCTCTGGAACTATCTGAAGATTAATTGTGGCAATCAAAGCAGGCAAAGCAGATTCAAACTGTCATCTGTGAAAATACCAGAATCAGGTACTACAGCATCTTCTACAATACTTTAAAACTTGAGGGGGAAAAAATCATGAGGAACTCAATTCAAGCAGCACACAGCATCTAAGTTGTCTACAGACCATCCTACAATCCTTATCCAGTGTACTGATCTTGACAGTCAGCCACTCAATAATCAGCCACCTATATATCTTTGACTATCAGGGATTCCCAACATAATGAACCTAATAATATGTACTATACTATGGCTATAGCTATACAGAAGCACTTTTCCTGTATAGCTATAAACAAAACCCACTCTACTCCAGCGCAACCATACTCAATTTAGATTTTTATTTTTATTTTTAAGGTTACCTATTTAGACCAGTCAAATGAATGAAACTTGGCCTGAACAGTATATAAGTGACAGTATATAACTTTAGATTACTTCTGAAGCTGAGGATTATCTTTAGAAATGAAAATGTGTTCTCTCTAAAGGTACTGAAACAGTTTTCCTTGCTGAAATGTGTTGTTTCTTTGAAAAATATTACGAGCATTTAAACGCCGGGGCCTACCCATTTTCTGTGGATATATCACAGGTTAAAAAATGATAGGACCACAGTGTTTAGATGATTGTAATAGTCTAGGAAGTAAAAAAGGAACGAAGAAAATGTGTCCTTTCTAAAGGTACAGACACAATGATCTTTGTTGAAGTGCTGTGGGAGCTGTTGTTTTTTTTTTCAAGTCTATTGTTGTAAATTATTTAATCTATAACTATCTAATGCTAGCTAATGCGTTTCATTTAAAGTTAACTAGTTAATTCTATAAAGAACAAGCCTAGCAGTGCATGTATGTGGATAGACATTGGCTATTATGCAAACCATGAAACAAACAGAGCTAAACAAAATGTTTTGAGATGCCCCTGATTGATTAATACTAAGTATGTTTCTAATATTAGTATCAGTATTGGTAAGAATATCAATGAGTGACAGAAACCATGTACTAGTACTCATATCCATGCATAAATATTAATGATGTTAGTGATGTACCTGTAGTTGGTGGAGTTTAAGTTATTTCATAGGCTGTACACACAAATATGTTTTTCCTTTATGCTTTCTTGGAGGACATTTCAGTTCAGCTAGAGTAAAAAAGGATATTTTTTGACAAAGAAATGTAATGTAATGTTCTTTTTATTCATAGAACATATGAACCATATTGCATGGTTATTGGCAGCCCAACATTTTGTTACTTATTAGTAAACAACCTTATTGATTCACAATGAATACCTGAATACCCATATTAGACTGAATAAAACTAAAGGTTAATAGCCCTTTTAAAAAGTCTCTTTTGTGCAAATGGCCTTTTTGGAAGGATTGGCATACATGTTCCAGTGCAAATGAAAATAACCAAATGGAGCCAATATGATTATGTTCCTTTACTGACAAAAGAATGTAGCCGCACATGATAATTTCATCAGAAATAGGTCCAACACTATTGTATAGTAACCTTAGTCAGGGTCCTAAGTGCGTGTGTTTGTGCAATCAAATATGCACAACACACACACTTACTGTCCTTATACTGGCAGAATTATTACTGCAGCTAATTAATGGCCTGCCTATACTTAAATCTAATTCTAACCTGAAGGAAATGCTTTGGCTTATTTAGTTTTTTTTAATACAAGCTGTAGTTTTTTTCTTGTTTTTTTGTTAAAATTGTCAGATATTCCTATAATTGTGTGTATTGTGAAATGCCTTTTCAGCACACCATATTTGTGAAGAATAGTTATTTGAGTTCCTTTAGCCGTCCCTTCGGTTCAAATCAGTCTGACCATTCTCTTTTGATCTCTCTCATCAACAAGGCAGTTCCACTTACAGAACTGCTGCATGCTGAATGTTTTTTGTTTTTCTCACCGTTTTGTGTAAACCCTAGAGACTCCCAGGAGATCAGCAGTTTCTGAAATACACAGCCCATACAAAAACCAGCCCATCTGGCACCAACAGCCATGCCACGGTCAAAGTCACTGAAATTACATTTTTCCCCCCCTTTCTGGCACAGTGCTGCTACTGCGTGTGTGTGTGTGTGTGTGTGTGTTATATGATTTTATGAATAAAATGATTATTTTCCTATTTTAGTGAGTGCCAAGAAAAAAAAACAGCATTAAAAGCTCTTTCCTTGTTTTCTCATTTTCATTTCAAAACCAAAAATGAATGAACACAACGTCCCACCAAACATACCCACACACATACAAACAAGAGTGTAAGCTGTCCCCAAGCTGATTCAGTTCTATTGAGAAGTCATTGGAGGAAGAAAAGGCAGATAGGATTGTTCACTTAACATGCTGCTTTAGTTGAGTGCACTGGGGTCTGAAGATCTCTGTTCAAGCTGGAGGCCAAAGGAGCAGTAGGTCTAGTGTAGGGCCCTGCAGGCACTGAGGCATGAGGCCAGGCCCAGTTCTCTTTCCTCTGCCAACTTGCCTCAAACCCTGACTTAACAGCCAGACTCAACAGGGGATTGTGAGACAATGTGTGCAATTTTGCCACAGTGGCTCACTCATTCAAAAAGATTATCACAGCTTATCACAGCTGACAATGGTGTGTTGTTATGTATTTTTAGACCCCTGCTTTAAATATATATTTTTTTAAACACAGCCACTATGGGCGTACAACACTGCTTTTCAACTTATATAGTGGCATTTTTTCATTTAGAATGAATCCACCAACATTTATCCTTATCCATAATGGCAAAGGGTTATTACTTCCCACTATGTATCTATATTTATATCTCTTGCTTATTGATAATATACTGTGACTTCTGGAACATTTGCGAAATTACTCTATTCATAGCCTTAGACTGCTTTTCTTGTTTATTATTGCAATTGTGGAAAGGTAAGACAGATAACTGTTTAACACAGATCCGGTCTCAAAGCCGAAACTCAGAAATAATGCCTTATGTATACAGAACTTGCATGTACTTTAGCATTTATTTAGGACCAATTGTGCTTGCCTACATGCCATTTTACCTGTACTCCTTTGCCCCAACCTGACTGAATTTAGTGAGGTACTGGCTCACATTACAATATCATTTTCACACATTCGGCCCATGGTCTTACAGCATGTCATATTGTAACGTTAAGTGGGTGTTTTTTTTTGTTTTTTTTTCCTTTTGCGTAACGGGTCCCTTAAACATTGCCCACTTTCAGTGCCACATCCTTTTTCCTGAAGACCCCCAAGACCCTTCTGAAGCATAAGAGCTTTTAGCCAGCCTGCGCTAATGTGTGGAATAATAGCTACTCCCTGAATCTTGATGGCCCCTCAAAAAGCTGTCTGAATTTGTACACGAGAGCATCTACAGCAGAATATTATCCTTCTTTTTCTATCTATTCTTGTGCACTTCCATATCTAATCTTATCTTATTATATCTCTCCCCTCCTATTATCTTTCCCTCGTGTAACCTTTCTGTCATATCATTAGTGAGGTGGAGGATAATATCTCCTCACAGCTATGATGGAATACTACGAACTGAGAATAATATTACAATTATGTTGTGCTTTGCAATTACAGACAATAACGCAAGAGGTCTCTCAGCAAAGAGCTTTTAAGTGAATTGTTACATCAAGGGTTGACTTACCTTCCCATTATATGTGGTTAGAAAACAAGCTAACATAATGTAAAAGTTACACTTTTAAAGTAGGATAAATAAGTTGTCCTTTAAGAGTTTGGGAGTTAGTGCTATAAGCATGAATTAAGAGATGCATCATTTAACACAGTAAAATCCACCATGGATAATTTCTTGCATCTATCTTTTACCAAAACATCATTCTAAAATAATAGCCGCAAGGATCATTAAGATTTGAAATCAGTTATTGATGCTTATTTGAATCTTTTGCTACTGTATTTTGTGATTTGTCATCTCTTCTTCTGTTTAGTTTAGTAAGCATTCAGTGTAAAATATATTATATCATGGAATATGATCACTGTTTAATAAAGAGATTTTATACTATACAATAGTTAGACTTCAGACATAGTACAGCAAGGATGGAGCATAGTATGATGCAGTAAAAATAAGACATCCAGTACAAAACTGAAAAATAACACATCATTGAAAAACATTATGTGGTTATGATAGATTGTACAACATTGCTGCTACAGTACAGTAAAAGCTGTTCTGGTGGTCAGTGTTTTCATTTCACTACTGTACCTCATTCAAGAGTGCAAATGCATTTCTGTACACACAGAATAAAAAGTCAAATCCAAAAAACTCTGAATGTCTAAAGAAATAGATTCTCTTAAACCTGATATAAAACACACACACAGACACAAGAGTATATACATCAGAGTATTATTCTACAGTGTTTGTGTGTGTGTGTGTGTGTGTGTGTGTTATTCATCTTATTATATCACGTCCCTTCATGTGATACAATATGTGTACTTTAGGCCTGAAGAAGAAATAAGACAAAATTGCATTGTCATGCACGCCACAATATTTAAAGTCACTAGCCTTAAAATTGGACATAATGAACAGTAAAGATTGGAATGTTACCCAGTTTTTAAAAAAATGATCTCAGGGTTTACCCAAAATTTCTTTTGCAAGAGATTCAATAAACAACTTCTTCATAAAGAATGACAGAAATCTGTCGTTATGGTCTGTGATGTTTGTAGCTGTATCACTGTATTACACTGTATAATATTTTCTAAAATGCATAATGTAATATAATATTATATAATATAATATAATATAATATAATATAATATAATATAATATAATAGGGGATGCACGGTGGCTTAGTGGTTAGCACGTTCGCCTCACACCTCCAGGGTTGGGGGCTCAATTCACACTGCAGCCCTGTGTGTGCGGAGTTTGCATGTAGGTACTCCGGTTTCCTCCACCAGTCCAAAGACATGCATGGTAGGCTGATTGGCATGTCCAAAGTGTCCATAGTGTATGAATGTGTATGTGATTGTACCCACGATGGATTGGCACCCTGTCCAGGGTATACCCCATCTTGTGCCCGATGCTCCCTGGGATAAACTCCAGGTTCTCCGCGACCCGGTAGGATAAGCTGTATAGAAAATGGATGGATGGATAATATAACAATATATGATATACAGTATATTAGCCCTTGGAAGAAGAGTGTGTCCAAAAATTTGCTCTTTTGAGATGCTGTTTTTCTTCCTTGCGTAGAGGTTTACAGGAGGCCACAAAGATAAAAGCAAATATGCAGTGGCAGTGTAGGGATACGGTTGCAATCAAAGTAGCTACATAGCCATTCAGAGATGGTTTGGATGGTTCAGGTAGGGACAAGAAAGTCCCTAATGTGAGACAATAGACAGGACAGTAACATTTTTAATATGACAGTAAACATGAGGGTCAAGTGAGTTATCATTTCTTTAAAATACACACCATGTCATCAGGACATATGACATGACATCAGAACTGGCAACCTTAAAAAAAACAACAGTAAATTAATGAAAGAAGAAGAAGAAGAAGAAGATTCTAACACACAACACAGAGTATGTACACTCTTCAACGCTTCTTTAAGGGTTCTTGGCTGAACCTTTAAGGGTCCCCCAGAGGGACAACCGATGAATTTTCTAAGCGTGTAATTATGAGCTTAACTGTAATCAGTAGCACTGATCTGCAACTGCAGCGCAAAAGATTTATACTATAATTTGATGCAAGAAAATAATAAGAATACTATATTACTATAATGGATCGGGCACATGTTTAATATATTTTACAACTGTATTAACTGTTTAACTGTAGGACATGAAGAATTTACAATACTGTCAACTCTACTGGTCTCACAGCAAGATCAGATCACATGGTTGATTTGTTACCCTAAATGGGTAACAAATGGGTTTTATTTTTTTGAAAACATAAAAAAAAAAAAAACCACAACTTTTTTTTTACTGTTTTAAACCAAATAATTTCCTTTTGATAGATTCAATCATGCCCCACGGTGAAGAGACAGAGAGAGAGAGAGAGAGAGAGAGAGAGAGAGAGATAGAGATAGAGAGAGAGAGAGAGAGATATTTTGTGTGTGCGTGTGCGTGTGTGTGTGTGTGTGTATGTATTGGAGGGAGAGAGGTAATTGTAGTTGCAAACTAAATCGAGGCTACAGGTGATTTAAATCCACAGAAGAATAAAATGGGAGCGATTCTGAGATTGCCCCCGGAAAGAACTGAGTCACTTTCAAAATTAGGGCAGAGCAAGTCTTCTCTAAACTAATACATGTTTCTTTCTTCAGTCGCCAAGGTTTAGTGCGCTAATGTTTTTCCATACTGCTGGCGCGTTTGGAGAAAGAAAGTTGCCGTTGGACCGAAACTATGCTGGCTTGCGACTTAAAAACAGACTTAACGACTCTGTTCCCACGCACGGCAAAATAAGAGAAAGAGTAGACATACCCTAAATTCTGTCATCATGTTGAAGAATATGTTTATTAGAAATATTTTTTAATCATCTGTCACCATTGTATTAAGCACACGCTCCATTATTATTATTATTATTATTATTATTATTATTATTATTATTATTATTATTATTCATAATAATAATAATGGTAGTAGTAATAATAATAATAATAATAATAATAATAATAATAATAATAATAATGGTGCGTGTGTTTGTAATGGACCAGCTATTGAAGTATGTATCAGAGGCATTGTGAACTGCACCCATTAATACATATAATTATATATCATTTTATTTGCCACTTTGGCATGAATGATGCGTGAAAGCCTTTTCTTCTTCTTCTTCTTCTTCTTCTTCTTCTTCTTCTTCTTCTGGATCATCTTCTTTTTCTTCTTCAGACAATAGACTGTAGAAATTAGCATCAAGTAACAAAATCTGGGAATTTTATCTTGCTGCCCATATTTTGTAATAATAATAATAATAATAATAATAATAATAATAATAATAATAATAATAGAATCTATTTAACACGGTTTTGCATCTCGCAACTTGCACTGCAACAGAAGAAATCTAATTCAATAAAAAAAAAAAAAAACAAATACAAAAATAGAATTCACAGAAGAAAATCTGGTGCACCTAATGCGCCTAACTGGATATTGAGAATAATAATTAGAATAGGCTACAAACAATTTGATAGATTTTTGTTTTAAATTAGTCAACTACCCTAGTGTGTATTTGATAAGTCTGTACATAACATAACCTGATAAAGTATGCTCAATGCTCAGTCATTTTCGCGTTCTTGATATTGAGTGTGCAAAAATGCAGAACTCACTTTCCAAGCCTTTAGTCATATCCTTGTTAATTAAAGTTTTCACAAATGACATGAAACATCATAAGGTGTAAAAGGTACGGGTTTTCAAACAGATACGCATCTGGTAAAGAAAAGGTATAAAACTATGAAATTTACCTTTTGAAATTCTTAGACTGATTGGCTGGTATGTGCGGGGTGGATAACTATGTCCGCACAGGAATGAAAAAATGTGCCGTGGCCTTTTTGCTCGAATGTTGAGCTTCAGCACAAGCGCGTGCTGAAATTGTATTCATCGTTTAGATGCTGGTATTTGCGTGGCTGATAACTATGTCCGCACAGGAGTGAAAGAAAGAGCCGTGGCCTTTTTTTTTTTTTTTCTCTACCTGCTTGAATGTTGAGCTTCAAGCACAAGCGCGTGCTGAAATATTATTCATCGTTTAGATGCTCGGCTTTAACTGTGTGCTCAGTGATGACCAAAAGAGTCGACCTCGGAAAGTCTGACTTTTCATAATCCTACAGTAGGAAATGATTCCGTTCTGAATAAAAAAAAAAAAAAAGTTTATGATTTTCTATGGACCGTGAAAAGTCTAATACTACCATATTTCATATATTTTGTAATCACACATGACAGTATGTAGACTAAGTGATATTAAGGTTGTTTTAGCAACATCTTGATGGATTTGAAAAGTTGTTTTTTTTTTTTTTTTTTTTTTTTTTTAATGTGATCAAGGTTATAGGCCTACGAGATGACTGGTTTACAAATTAGAAATAAGAACTAGAACAAGAGTTTCTGAGCAAAACAAAACAAAAAAGCAGTGATGGAGTGGAGCAGTTCAAAATACAAGTAATATACTTAAATTACCCCCTTGTTTTCTTTGGTGCCTTTGGATGATTGGGTGTCTGTCGACAAGCGGAGAAGTTCAGGGTTTTGTATTCCTCTAAATCCAGTGGACTGCTCTTATTGGTAGCTGAAATCGTTGCATCACGATGATCATGACGCGCCGTCTTCCTGCTTCCTTTATTCGCGTCTTAAAGTGAATCTTGTTGATGTGAGCGCGCGCTACAGCCTCGTCCTGTTGGTGGTCGCTGAGACGGACAATTTCCAGGTAGAGAGAGGAGCGCGCGCACAAGAGCTCGCTCTCTCTCTCTCTCTCTCTCTCTCTCTCTCTCTCTCTCTGCGCTCTCACTGTCCTGAGAAATTACACCATTCGTCCAGGGGTGAGCAGCCCTATCAATCCTCTGTTACACTATTCCAAAAAGAAGCTCAAGCCTTTCTCATCTTCAGAGTAAGTAGTCTATCTGTACCGTCGTGTAAATTCCTTGTTTAGCAACAGCGGGTTATTTCTAAGTAGATGCAATGTAACCTTTATTGTTGGTCAATATCACGGCTACGCAAGAAGCCGCACTGACTGAGGGTATTAAATATACTGCGAGTGCGTGTCATTTAAAGAAGTGTATCCATTTCGGCTACTTTTCTTTCCTTTTTATTTTTAATTTTTTTAACAGCTGTTTCAAAAAGTAAAAAAGATTGGAAGCTACCGTAAAGGCAAATATGATGTGAAATCAGTAGGCTATAGTCATCATGTAGCTTATGTATAGCTTTAATGACTTCATAATGTGGTTGGTTGCGTCCATGTGGACTTTTATTTTTATTTTATTTTTAATGTTACGTACACGCTTGCTTTCAGTTTGTATATACTTGCTTGCTGGTCCGCCTTACTTTGTTAACAGTTGCTATAACACACACACACACACACACACAGACACACACACACAAACTTCTTGTAATCACTGTTGTTTACGGGTGCGTCATTACGCACGGAAAAAAACGTGATCATGTTTATCACGTCGTACAAGTAATGCGAGTAATTCACTGCTGAGGGGCATTGCTGGTGTTGAGGCTGTTTTTAGCTAGAAAGCGTGTGCTGAGAGACGGTGTGCAGGTGGAGACTTTAGCGGACAGTGTAAAACATTGTGCACATATGCACATATGTTTCCTGCTTAGATATCCAGTTATTACACTTCTTCTGTTCCAAAATATAAGAATG
>JANDJT010000228.1:6551036-6563222 GCA_024331685.1 Stegophilus panzeri | reverse complement strand
ATATCAATGTCATAGATATATTATATAGATATTATGTCATAGATATTATTTTACGTTTATAAACGTAATGTAAATTGTAAATGTAATTCCTTTGCAATGCAATGCAGATGTTACATTTCTTTGGTACATTTAAAACTTATCATTTAATTTAAATAAGAAAATCATTATCCTTTAGCTGAAAAATAAATAGAGTTGAGATAAAGTGACCTTTTTTTTAAAAAAATGTAATCATAATATGATTCCACTAAACTTGATACAGTTGTATATATAAGAATGCTCGTGTGATATTTAAAAATGTCTTTAGCATTAAAAACCTGTCTTCTTGAATGTCCCATTAAAACGGCTTGATACTCTTAATGAAAATAAAATATGGATTAAGTCCCTGTAATGTTGTGTTATATAGAAATTTTATTCAAATAATATGTAATCTTTTTCCCACCTCACCTGTCTCGCAGGGTTCTCAAGCTGTGTCCAGCTGGCAGGCTTTTAAAATGGCGTGACAACATTTCCAGTGATGCCGGACCATGACAACACGTCCCTCTTAAATAGAAAAACCAAGAGAAGAAGAGTTGACATCGGAGTGAAAAGGACTGTAGGTACAGTGTTTGTAGCTTTTGACCATTTAAAAACAAGCAATTTTAATGACATGAATCCCCACGGAGCTGAGAAGGATGTCAACTGTTCAGTGGTGCAGCACACAGACACTGAGAAGTCCAATGTGCTTCACAAGTTGCTGAAGCGGGCCAACTCTTATGAAGACACCTTGGTGACCTTTCCTGGGGCCACCATCATCTCCCATCTGCTGAAAAACAATTTAACCAAAAATGGGGCAAATGAATCTGACTACCAGAGCAATGGCCTGTCCAGGACAGGCTCAGAGATCCACCAGGAGGATGCCTGCAGCACCTCATCACGGGGCAGCCCTCAGGAGTGTCTGTCCCCTTTCGGTAGGCCTTCCATGGCACAATTTGACATTGATCGGTTGACAGATGAGCACCTGAGGGCTAAACGTGCTAGAGTGGAGAACATAATCCGTGGGATGAGCCACTCTCCAAATGTCACGCACCGTATAGGTGAGACTGAGCGTGATGGGGCACCTCAACCCCTAAGCCCTCGAGAGAGTTACAGGGAAAACAAGCGTAAGCAGAAACTACCCCAGCAGCAGCAGAGTTTCCAGCAACTCATTTCTGCTCGCAAAGAGCAAAAGCACGAGGAGCGCCGTCATCTCAAACTACAGCTAGAGGACATGCAAAAACAGCTCCGTCAGCTCCAAGAAAAGTTCTATCAGATTTATGATAGCACTGACTCTGAGAATGATGAAGATGGAAACCTCTCAGAGGACAGCCTGCATTCTGATGGAATGGACAACCATATCTCTGACTCTGTTACAAACCGCTCAGAAAATGAGATGTCTGACCTTGATCCAGGACATTTCTTAGACCAAGCCCAGGCACTTATTTGTGAGCAAACCATGATGACTGAAGGAGAGAAGCCCAAACGTGATGGCTCTCGAGGAAAAGGTCATAAATCAATGTCCATGCATGCAGAAGGGAAACAACTAGCAGAAACACTGAAACAGGAACTAAACACTGCAATGACCCAGGTGGTGGACACAGTGGTAAAGGTCTTTGCAAAAACCCCATATCCACTTCCTCAGGGCTTTCCAACTGTGCAGACACCCTCCGACCGCTTTGTAGTGAATCGCGAGAACCCACATTTTCACACTGCTAACCAGCGTCTACAGTGTTTCGGTGATGTCATTATTCCCAATCCCCTCAATTCGTTTAGCAACATGCGAGTGCCCAACTCAAATGACCAAACAGAAGCCCTGCCTCTAGTGGTGAGAAAGAACTCTTCTGACCAGCCTGGATCTCTACCCACACCTGCAAATCACCACCCCGGTCTTCACCCATCACCACTATCCTCAACTGTGGCCTTCAGTCCTCCATCCTTCCGACATCCTTTTCCTCTTCATATTATGGGTTATCCTTTCCAAAGCCCTCTAGGTGCCCCAAATGGGCCTTATCCAGGCAAGGACAGATCTTCTCCCGAGTCTATGGACCTGTCTAGAGAAACCACTAGCTTACGGACCAAGATGTCATCCAACCATCTCAGCCTCCATCGTCCTATCTCGCCAACACATCCAGGAAACCCTGAAGGCCTTTCAATATCTCTCATCAAGTCTGAATGTGGGGACCTCCAAGATATGTCTGATATCTCTCCATATTCAGGAAGTACAATATCCTTTCACAGTAATCAACTCCCTGACGCATTAATGTATTATGCGGTTGCTATTGTTTTACAATGAATTGTTCTCCTTGACTATTTTTGCAAGTCACAAATGCAAATGATAAATATGTATAAACAAGTTTCAGAAGGTTACAAAATGTTTTGCCTAAAAGAATTTACGGATTCAAAATAAGTAAATAAAAATACCTCCATATAATATACCATATATCATGTAGGGTGGTTAAAAATGATTAAATGGCAATTGGTCTTAAAGAACGTCAGTGTATATTCGAATCCTGTGTCTATTCATGGTCTTAAAGATTTTAAAAATGGAGCTCTGTGGTTGGAGGCTTTTAAGTGTGCATTATAGGGCAAAGTGCTGAAAAGCTTTGCAATGACAAACATACCTCCCATCTTCTCTGTTCTCGAATTATCATAGAGAGACTCACAATACCCCACCCCCTTTCATCACAGGCCATGCAAGACTTTGTACATAATGCTCAAAGCAAATCATATTTCAAAGCCAGGAAGTAAAAAGGCCAAGTGCGATCCTTTGCCAAAAGATCTTAGCATCTTGTGTTTAGAAAGATGAGAAAATATATCTGTCAGTGAGTGGGCATTTTGTTTCAGAGAAATTTTGTAAACCCTTGTTTTCACTGTGCTTCCCCTTAATTCACATCTAGTGCTTCAGAGAATATCTGCAAATTGTTGTATTCTTTCTGATCATGAAGAGCTTGCTATAGTCTAAAGCACTTGCAGCACTAATAGCTGTTGCCTGGCAGCAGGTCCTTTCTTTTCATCTTTCTCTTTTTTTTCAGATGTGAACAGGTGTTTGCAGGTAGCTGTTTATCTTTTATCCTTTCCCTCTCCACAACCATTTTTTTTTTTAAACCAAAAATCTGCTAGCTGTCTAACAAGCTTTGGCTATCTATCTTTGTCTAAGAATAAACAGAGTTGACAGAGTACTCTGTACATTTTAATTATGAATTATAGATTAATTTCTTTCTAAGTCTAACTCAGTTAGACTTTACACAGAATTTTCCCTCCAGGAAACACATGCACCTGCATGCGAGGCTCTCAACAACAATGTCTCGATAATTGTACAATAGGGTTAAAAAAACAAAAAAAACAAAAAAAACAACTTTATACAGACTTGGCTGAATCTCTTTGATGTTTTTATCCTGGACAGAATGATTTTCCTTGTCATGCACCCTCTTTGCATCATAAGACAAATAGCCTTGTTTATTTTCACTCCAAGATTTGCATATAGAGAAAGAGAACAGCTCTGACATGGTGCGTTTGTAAGTAACAAGGGTGGAGAGTGTTGAAGTCAGTTTGCATGTCTAATGCACTAGACAGAGATGAAGTCAGCTGTTTTCGTAACAATGATTGCTACTTCTTTTAACTCAAAGCACAGACCTCATATAATTAAGTTAAATATATATGAAAGATTAAAAAAAAAAATTTACCTGTTAATTTACTTCATATTCATTATTAATATGGGAAGCGCCTTTAATAATCATCTGTTTTTTCACTCAGTTTTTTTTTTAAAAAAGGCTCTGTTTACCCATGCTATTTGTTTATTTATTTATTTATTTATTTATTTACTTTTAATAGAATGCTAGGCTGAGCTGTCTAATCTTTCATGTTGATGAGCAGATGTCTAGCATTAATTTATGGATTTATCATCCCTATGTTTTCTCTCCTTACACCTGTCAGTTGGTTCAGATTTCAGCAGTTATTGTCTCCGTTTCATGAAATACTGTGAATCCAAATCCAAGTTCAGAAAAGACTAACGATGTGCACTATCCATGGCTCTGCTGTTTTTGTAGCATCTCATTTGTCTATATACTGCGGTCACCCTTTTCCCCCAACTCTCCTTCATATTCATGTTTGCATTATTTCCTGGCTGACCTTACTTGTGGCCTGGCTTGTTTTACACTGAGTGGGGTAATGTTTACCTGGTATTTTGTCACTGCACATATTTGCGTATCCTAGAAACAGCTGTATGAACAAGAGGTTTCTTGTAGGAAATAGGTTTTTGTTGATATAGTTGTTCAAGATATTAATTCTCTGTTTCAGTTTATAATCCTGTTTTTTCGGATTATATAGTGAGTAGAGATGGGGGGAAAAATCTGTGTGGCCCATGACCAAGACCGGTGATTACATTTGCGTCTGGTAACCCTTGATGACTAATTAAGCTTCTTTATGGGGCATTTTCAGATGGACATTATTTGAATGGAACAAGTAATAATTAAGATGAAGCCAATGAGGGTGTTTCCTAGTACTCTATACTCTTAATATGAGCCACTTTGTATTATTACACTCACTTGCATTGCTACTTCCCTTGCTGTGTTGTCAAGAAATGGTTTGAGAAGAGGCCTTCACTTGAAGGGCCATGCTTCTATATAAGCCTTCAGACGTCACTCACTCTCTCTCTCTCTCTCTCTCTCCCTCTCTTTCATCCTGTTACCCAGTCACTCATTGCTATCCTTTGTTGTATACATTATGACAGATGGCAGAAGAGAGAAGCTAGTGCTCTTTTAGTCTTTTCTATCAGCCTAATGAACGGAACACCTCCTCCTTTCTCTTTTTACTAGGAGTATGTCAGTCAGCATGGATAGCTTGATGGCATTGTTGAAGAGCTCCTGCAACACAAACAGCATTAAGTCAATACGACTACTTATAATGTCAAACTGAATTCTTCATGGCCTTATTGGTGGAGGTAATGCATTCTGCCATTCCATATAATTTCACACCTGTAATTTACACCTGTATTGTGAAATGGATAAAGTGCAATTCCGACCACATAAACTGACTTGAAGGCACCACAGTGATGAATTAGTTCCTGCGCTCCACATCACAAGGAGGAGGTCAGCCTGTGCTGATCAAACCTCTTAATTGACCTTGCATGGGTCCATTGATTTAGCCCCACATGCATCTTCATTTTGATAAATTATAAAGCCATTAATCTGTCAAGGAAATGGCATGGCCGGTCTACATCACAGATGTGGCTAAAGCTGGAAAAGCTGGCGACACACGGGATGGGCCAAGAGCCTGTGGCGGGCAAAGAGTTGTTTGGTTGTTAGGAGTGAAATGTAATGGTTAGATAGCTGTGGTTAGCTATGGCTCCTCCTGGGACTCCTCACAATGCCCATCTGTTTATCAACCTATTTATCTGAAACAGGCAGGCAATGCAACCTCCAAATAAATAGAGTTTTTTATTAAGATAAACAGGCATGTATTGACCAGTTATGGTGAGTATAATGACTGGTACTCTTTTTGGACTATTTAGGATCTTAATGAACTGGTTGGGAACACATTAAGGTTGTTTTTTGTATTTTTTTGTATTTTTGTGCATCTTTGTGTTTTGCATAGTCTAGTCAAGTACACAAAGTCTATTTCTTTCTACATTAATTTACATATATTGTAAATGTCTGTTAATATATATTTAATGCACTTTCCTTGACCACTAATTCTGCAAATCCAAGAAGGCTTATCTCCCAACCACTTGAAGAAGGCAAAGCTGATGTTCTTCTACACACGCTATCCCAGCTCCAACATGCTGAAAATGTTCTTCTCCGATGTGAAGGTGAGTGTATCTCTAACCACATATCATGAGCTTTGACACAGATGGTCAACTCTCTCTTCCTTCTTTCTCCCAACTAAAATAACTGGCCTTAATCTCCTCGAGTAGGTAAATACTATAGAGCTAAGGCTGAAGGCCCATGTTTCCTTTCACTTGCATTCATTTAAAACACAGCCTGTCTAAAAAAAAAAAAGATTAAATTACTATTAATAGCTATTTAATAGCTATGGTCCTTTCACGGGTCCCAGTTCACTCACTTGTAACCCCTGTTAATAAACTGATGATGTTGGCTGAAATGGTTGATGTGAATGTGGCCTACAAGAGTAAATAGCATTTTTTCCTTTGCTGTCAAATGTAATATGATAATAAAAAAGACTAATATGATTACATCAATGAGAAGACGGCAAGCATTGAAATAAGCATCTGACAGGATTCTCAATATACAGGACAGGATTGTCAATATATTATCCTTGTAGTTGTAAGCATCACATTAATCACATTGGGTCAGTGGTTAAGACATTGGACTAGTGATCGGATGGTCGTGAGGTCAAATCCGTGAGCCAGGCCCTTAACTCTCAAATGCTTAGGTGTATAAATTAGAGAAATGTAAGTTGCTCTGGATAAGGGCATCTGCCAAATGCCGTAAATGTAATCACTGCTAATTTGGCTGAATTTAACAATATGGCCTCCACCCTCATTAATCGGCAGCTTATAAAATAACACTTGATCCATCACGTTATATTGCATTTTATTTTTTTTATATTGTGCACCAACAGTTAAATGTGTGCACAACGTATTGAAGCAACGAGATACTAAATCAAGGTCATGAAATCATTATCAAGTATTATCACACTTTTAATCTGTTATTTTGAGTGGTGGAATTAGAATAAAATAATGTTTTGGTTAATTCAGTGTGCTTTCCTGTAAAGAAAATATACTCATAGTTTGAAGGATAAGCTGACCAAGCATTCCTCTAATATGCTTCCAGGTCACTTTAAATTAATAAATAATTTTATGCATAAACATTTTAGTCCTCAAGATGAAATGTCTCAGATTAACATTTTTTTTCTTTGGTGTCTTCCATGTGAAAAAAAAACCTTTCGTTGACTTTAAAGGGTAGATACTATTAATTAATGAATCATACCATATTTATGTATTTAATATTACATTTAATTGTATTTCATATTGGCCTCAAATGGCATTCCATTGTTTTTGACCCGCCTCTGTTTTAGGTGAACTCTATCACGTGTGCGTAACTCTTGTGTAACCAACTGATTTTTTTTCTTTTTTTTAATTTTAAGAATTATGTGGCTCTTAAAGATCTTTGTATAGAAGTTGTCTAATTACATTGTCTTCTTTTACAGGTCATGCCTTTCTTAATAAACTACATGTTAAATTATTCTAACACAACATTGGGGTGCTGAGAACAATTAGTTTAGAGTGCGAAATTAATAATGAGGAACAATGGGTGGCATGTGTTTTATGGATCAAAAAGTATGTATGCTAGGTAATTGTGCATAAATTACTGACTAATTACATGGAATAAACTCATGAAAGCTGCAGGAATGACTAATTAAAAAACTGTATTTAGCAGAGTGATGGCATCCAAATAGAAAATAATGACTGGGAGAAATAGATCCATTTTACAGCTTCCACAGAAATCATACATAATGAAACAATGAAAAGACCACAATATTGATGCATTGACCACTGTATTTATAACTAAAAACATAAATTAAGGATTAACACTAATGTCTTCTTTTTTTTTTTTTTTTTTTTAAGTGTCGCGTTTCACAATTGGTCAACCATTAACATTTGTAATAGTAAGTTTTGCTGCATTAAACACACTTAAACTAAAAACAGACTGGGGTAGGGAAAATGGTGGGTTATATATTACCAATGTAACCGAATAGGAGAATTCCTGAATGAACAGATTTAGGGAACCTAAATGTAAAAAGTTCAATACTCTTTTCTGTCTGACTTTTTTGAACATTTGAGGCCATTCTGACAAGTTTCCTTGTAAATTTTAAATATGAATATAAATGTTAAATGTTAATGTTAAATATAAATAAATATATTTAATAAATTAAATGCAAATGTCAAATATAAATCTAATTGTTAAATCTAAATTTAAAACTGTAGATGTTAAATGTTTCATTCATATGCTAACTGACCCTTACCCTCAGTATTTTAAACAATACTGTGCTAGTTTTGGAACAAGGTTGGGGATGTAAAAAGCAAGTCTGCTGATACCATTTTTGGGCAGGTTTAAAAACAGTCTATGACTCCCAAGATCTTGTTTTAAAGCAAAATAAATAAAAGTAAATAAAATCAATTTCTGCAAACATATGCTTAAGCAAAGGGAAAGCTACTCCTGTAATGTGTGTGTCTTTAATTTCACACTCTGAGAGCAATTAGCACACGAACTTTAGATTTAACATATACATATATTTTTAATATTTGCATTTATATTTAACATTTACAGTTATACACTATATGGCCAAACGTTTTGGACACCTGACCATCACAACCATATTTGCTTTTTGAACATCCCATTCCACATTTAGTCCACATTTAGTCCTGGCAGAAATTTTCGACTTCAGATTGTCTTGCGCAAACATTACTAAAATATATTACAATAATATTTTATAAAACTCCACTGGAAACCGCCCTGGTGGCCGCAAACATAAGGACGTAGAACAAAATTTTAAGAGTTGTTTTAGTCTTAGCAGTCCACCGACAATAGCAGGAAGGTTTTTTGGTGGGGTTTCAGTTAATTTTAATGCTTATATGGCAGATCTTCCACTCTCTTTATGGTATTCACTATATGAATAATTGGTGACAGCCATCAGATGCCTTCATAGTTAACATAAGATTTAACATAAGAACCTGGTTTCCCCACATTTTATAATGTATGTGTTAAGTGGTGATAATTCGGTTGGTAGTAGGAGGGGTCTGTATGAGCAAAAACTGATAAAGAAAGCAGGATTTCTATTGGTATAGAAATACAACTTTACAAAACTGCGAGTATGCATGTGAAAACTTTTGTGTAGAGACACAGAGCTACTGTATGCACACACAATGGTTATCTGCCCTCTGAGAAGCATGGATTGGGCTGTCTTATATTACAAGAAAGCCTAATAATGTTTAATAATATTTCTGACAAGTCTAACAGTTCTATTTCTATAGTAGTAGACTTCTAAAATCTACAGTAAAATTTCTTCTAAAAGCATTTTCATTTCTATAATTTCTGAAATATCTGTTTTTGTACAGTTTAAGCACCCTGGCAATGTGATGATGTTTGTGTGTGTGTTTGTTTGTTTGTTTGTTTGTCTGTCTGTCTTTTTGGTTGGTTAGTTAGATAGTGAAAAAGTTTATCCGTACTTACATTTCCCATTTTTGTCCCATGACTGTTTGTTCGACAGGCAGATGACATGTGCTGAGTGCTGAATGTGCTGAGTTGTCACATTCCAGAATTTTGCGTTTTGAACCTCTAATTTCATTGTTTTCTGTATTCCCCTTCATGTCATCCCCTGGTCACTCTAGAAACCTCACTTTCACTCCTCTGCAACCTTTTGACCATATCATCTGACAGTGAAAAGAACCAAAGTCCAGTAATTTTGTGGTGTTCTTTTTATATTGTAAAACAGATGCACTATATTTTTATTATTATTATTATTATTATTATTATTATTATTATTATTATAGTCAGACATCATATATGTCTGTTTGCATATATTTCTTGTTGAACATATTAAGGACATGTTTGAACTTGACTTAATTATTTTGTGGATAGTTATTTGTGAAACATCTTGTCTGTGGAACTTTTGTGGAGGCTGTGGCTTGTGTCTTTTCTTCTTACTTGATTACTACATTATGACCTCTCATTTAGTGTGTTATCTTAAATGTGAGAATATGAAGGCAAATTACTTCAGCCCACACAGGTAGTTTTCTTTTCTGTCCTACGGCTATTCCCTCAGACCCTGATCCTTACTCTTTTTCTCTCTTCTTTATCATTTTACTTCTCAACCATCGTTTAAAGGAAACAACATCCAAGCACAATGTCAAGGCATTATGTTTTCGGTATGTTCGTGTATCCGTGCGTCCATCTGTCTGTCTGTATGTCTGCCCGTCCATCCATCCGAGTCCTCTGAGATATTTCAAGAAAGGGTGGTTGAATGTTTGCATAATTTCATTTTGGAAAGGTTACAGTGAGGTTAATTGTCTGAAATATGTTTTATTTAATAGCTTTCTTCTGTTTATAGTATATTTTGGGGTATTTGAGGCATATAAGTTAGTAGCAAGTTGGACTAGACTTGTTGGTGGCAGAGGTATCCTGTTGATGTCAGTGGCATTGAGTTCTACTTGTTAGTTACTACTCTGGGAGGGGTATATAGTGAAAGGTAACTGAGGGCGTAACGATTACCAAATATTTTATATCTCATATATATAACTTGGTGATACCATCAGCTTTTACACAGCAATGCTGACCTGTATTATACCCATAAGTGCACCCATAAGCCTACAGAGCCTGTCTGTATTTCAGGGTAGCTGTGCTCTAAAGTACACTTATCATACAGGTTGTTCGGGGAAATTCTGCAATATTCACACATGGCTAGTCATTGCACATTAATGTCACTGGACTTGAAATAAAGGCATTTCTATTACATTATGCTATTTCATTACCAAAAACTCCAAACTGTCATTCTTTTGCATAAAAAATTAAATGTATCACAAATAACTTGCAAGGTTTTAATTTAATTTCCTGTTTCCAGTTTAATTCATTTTAAACAATTATAATTTCATCCACTTAAGTTGTTTCCATTTGTGCAAACATCTGTACCAGTCATGAAATTCTGCCTCTAAAACCCTGAGCCACAAACGAGGACATGTTTGCTTACCCATCATCCTCAGGGTCAATAAGAAAGCATGTTTGTAGAAATGAATATCTTGATGACACTGGTTGAACTGCATTACTCATTTAATTCGATGAATTATTGAAATATGTGTAAGTATTAGTATTAGTAAAAACTTTCCATGAATATGTACATCTGTATTATGAACAAATAGTCTTGCAATAAATTGTCAAATCGAATGTCTCTGTTTTCTCTGCAAAGTTCAACCGCTGCATCACCTCTCAGCTGATCAAGTGGTTTAGCAACTTCCGTGAGTTCTACTATATCCAGATGGAGAAGTTTGCTCGGCAGGCCATAAATGATGGTGTGACTGGTGCAGATGAACTAACGGTCAGTCGAGACTGTGAGCTCTATCGTGCTCTCAACATGCACTATAACAAGGCCAATGACTTTGAGGTAAGCTCTGTGCATTACAGTGCATGTGTATGTGTCCTTATTGAATGGCATTTATATGTGGCAAGATGTCTGACGATATTTCTCTCAATATTATCAAAATTAAAACACTGAAATATTAGTTGAAGAGAGGATTTGAAAATCTCTGCACTTTGGGCATATGATTGAAATGTTAGAATGATGTTTTAAGGCTAACAAATAAATTATTTTCATGTTTACCTGTTATTAATGCCACCACATTTCAAGATATATAGGCCAATTCATCTAACTACTAACCAAACAACTGATGGAATTATTTTATCAGTAACAAACAATAACAAACAACTATGACTTTTACTGTATATTGTAAGCCAGTACATATAGCTACCGTTTTGACTGCACCACAAAAAACCAAACAAGCCCTTCTTTCCACTGACAGATTGATTTTAGGATTTAATGCATTCAATTATAGTGACCAGTCAAACAGGCTAATAACCCTAAGAACCCAATAATATATGTATATATATATATATATATATATATATTTATTTTTTTCTTAGCAGTTGGGTGAAATAGACTGTAATGGTATGACCTACACTGTAATGGTATGACCTTAATAGTGAATACCCACAAAACCTAGTTGTAAGAAATGGTACAGGCAGCACTTAAAACATTTTGGCCTTGCACTTGTGCTTAGAGTAGGCCAGTTTTGGTCCAAAGTGGGTTTGAATATAACATGGCCAATTTTGGATATGACATCCCTGTTGTGCATGCTCCTTTCTTGTCAGTGCAGGCACCTTCATTTATGACCACAAAAATAGCAACTGGATGAGAATAAGAAAAGACTGACTAATGCGTAGAGCACAACAGACATCTTATTTTTATTTCCCCCCATGATCATGAAAACAAGACACATAATCTGAATACAATTCCTCAGTCTGCACCACATTAGTATTTTGTGGGCCATCTTTTACATGCTTAAGTATGTAAAAGATTCCCTCTCCTGCCGTTTTCCTCCCTCCTGAGGAAAATTAATTGAACCAGCCAGGTCCTTATTTTTTTCCTTATTAATTTAGTTTT
>JANDJT010000228.1:6495856-6546483 GCA_024331685.1 Stegophilus panzeri | reverse complement strand
ATATGAACTTGTTTTTAATGAACTAGGTCTCCTTTTTAAGATTCGCAAACAGGGTTGCCATGTTCTGCATATAATGTCAAGATATCTTCAGCATGCTGCCATTATATGCAGAACATGACATAGTTCATTAGCATGATACTAATTGATGTACTATTTGCTCATTTTTTGTTCATCAGTGGCTTGCTCCAGTAGCCACACCTAAATACTGAGCTAAAAAATAAAATAATATTTTTACCATATTTTTGTACAAACAAAAGAAATATGCAAAAATACTCCAGCTCTATCAGATTGTAAGGGGATCTCCTGTGTACAGCCCTCTTCAAGTCATTCCACAGGTTTTCAAAAGGATTTGGATTTGGTCTCTGACTGGAACATTTCTGATGAACTTATGCTTCTGAAGCCATTCTTTCTTGACTTGGATTTGTGCTTCGGTCGTTACCATGCTGGAAAGTGACATTTTTCTTTTGTTCTTGGAATTGTTTTCTTTGGTTTCATGCCAAAATAGGTTGGCATTTGGATCTATCCATGATTCCTTGACTAGATGATCTTGACTAGAGCCCCAGTCCCTGCTGAAGAGAAGCAGTCCCAGAGCATAATGCTGCCAGCACCATGCTTCACTGTGGGTATGGTGTTATTTGGATGATAAGCTGTCTTGTTAGTGTGCCAAACCTTCTTTTAGAATTATGCCTGCTCTCAGAACATAACACATTTTGCCACATGGACTGGTGTGATTTAGGCACTTGGATTTCTTGGATTTACAGGATGTCCAACCTCTTTGATAGAATTTTAAACCTTATTCCTAACTTATGAAATTCTATTACCGTATCTTTAACCTCCTTAGAATGCTCCTAGTCCTCATTTTCACTCCTTACTTTCAGACTGACAGTCTCTTCAATGACAGTTCAACTGAGGTGTTTTTTGTTCAGAAAATGGGAGCTGTTTTAATATTTCAGTGGTGAAGGACAATTATAAGTCAATTGTGTCCTCATTAAGACAATATCTTTCATTTGGAGCTTCCATAATCTGGGTGGGTTTAATACTTATGCAAGCAGCATTTTTCAGTTTTTGATTTTCCTATATCGAAAACTGAAATATATTGACAAATATTTATTGGGGATATTTAACAATCTTGATCAATATTTAAGAAGAAGCAGAAGAAAAAATACATTTGGACATGACTTTGTAAATGTCCAAATCTGGGCAGGGGTATAAACCCTTTCTAAAGTTTGAATGTTCTCAGGAGCACAGTAGGCTGCATCATTGTGAAATAGAAGAAGGTTGGAACCACCAGTATTCTCCCTAGGGTCCAGAAACTGAGTTAGAAGGGCCTTGGTCAGGGAGGTGACCAAGAATCCAATGGCCATTCTACTTCTCACTGGTCAAAAGTGAGGGAATGATGAATGCAGCCACATAAAGAGAGGTCCTTGACGTAAACTTGCTCCAGAGTGCAAATGAACTCAGACTGGGGTGAAGGTTCACCTTTCAGCACAACAACAAACTGAAGCACATAGCCAATACAGCACTAGAGTGGCTTTGGCACAAGTCCCTAATGTCCTTAAGTGGCTCAGGCAAAGTACAGATTGAACCCCATAGAACATTGTATAGAGACCTGAAGTCACTCCACATCCAATATGATTGAGCTGGAGAGGATCTACGAGGAAAAATGGGAAAAATTCACAACTCCAGTTGTGCAATGCTTGTAGAGACTTACCCAAGAATACTTGAAGCTGTAATTGCTACCAGACATGCGTCTACAATCGACAAGACCTGAATTAAGGGTCTGAATAATTATCTAAATGAGAGTTTTTAATTTGAAATAATTTTGCAAAAATTTCTATAAACTTGTTTTCATTTTGTCCTCATGGCAAATTGTGTGTAGATTAATGGGCAAAAAAGTAAATGTTATCAATTTAAAATGAAACCTATAACAATAAAGTATGCCAAAACTGAAAGGGTCTGAATACTTTCCGAACTTGTGTGTGTGTGTGAATATAGATTATGTGTATGTATATACAGTACACTGTGTGTATTCTTTTGATTGAGAAAAGATTGTCATAAAACTTTTTAATTTTGCTGCATAGTTCAGCTTTGTTAGTCAAACTGGTGTTTTCAGGCCAGACAGCTGAGGTCTCTGATTCTCAGGAACAGATTTCACACTTGCTGTATCACATCACAAGCTCTATTCAACAGCTTTAAGCGCGGTGGGGTCCTAAGGCCCCAATGGAATAAGGAGACATTTTCCAGACAGGTCTTGGGAAGGTCTAGTTTTTCACCTAGAAATTACCTCAAGGCTCTTCTGTCAAAGCCTGTTGAGTGTACACTTGGTTTTCCCCAAATCCCCCTCTCCTTCCTGCCCCCAGCCTAGTCTGAAGTGTGCACAGAAGGGTCTGTTTCCCTCAGTCTCTTTCTTTCTCTCTGTGTTCTTTGAGACTATGTTTAAAAAAAAAAAAAAAGAAGACTTTTTAGCTGTATCCCGATAGCAGATGCACACAAGTCTCACATTACAATAGATGAATATTTCCTTTTTCAGAAAACCTGTACACTATTTCAAAGCACATATATGTATGAGACTTTGATCAGCCCTCTGTTACTACCACGAAAATATAAATTATTTCACATCAGCAACAGCTCTCCTTCCTCTTCATGATCCTCTTTTGTTTCTTTTGTCATGTCAGTAGATCCTCTTGTCCTCTTCCTGGTGTGACCTATTGCAGTGGCCTTAATTACATTTACATTTATGGCATTTGGCAGACAGTCTTATCCAGAGCAACTTACAATTATAATTTTTTTTTTTTATACAACTGAGCAATTGAGGGTTAAGGGCCTTGCTCAAGGGCCCAGCAGTGGCAGCCTGGCGTTGCTGGTATTTGAATTCATAACCTTCCGATCAGAGGTCCAATGTCCTAACCACTGAGCTATTACTTTCCCCTAAATGTTACCTGTCCGTTATTATAAAAGTTTAAACGTTATTTCTGTATGGATAATTCATTGATAGATAGATATTCAGATAGGGGCGGCCGTGGCTCAGGTGGTAGAGTGGTTTGTCCACTAATCATAGGGTTGGTGGTTCGATTCCCGGCCCACGTGACTCCACATACTGAAGTGTCCTTGGGCAAGACACTGGACCCCGAGTTGTTCCCGATGGCAGGTTAGTGCCTTGCATGGCAGCTCTGCTACCATTGGGGGGTGGGTGTGTGGGTGTGTGGGTGTATGGGTGAATGGGACACAGTGTAACACACTTTGGATAAAAGCGCTATATAAGTGCGCCATTTACCATTTATCCTTGTTCTGAAACTGGCTCAAAAGGATAAGCATAGAAAGCTACCGCTGTGTCTGTCATGTGAGGTACTGTTAATGTGTATGAACACATAAATGTGACTGGTCTACAAAATGCTACCACATTTAATGCAGCACAATTATAAAATGAAGACTATTTTATTTTCTTCATTCAGTGTGCAGGAACAATGTTGTAACTGACATTAAAACAGACATATTTATACTTGTTTATTTGTGGGTACTCATGTTATTGTTAGTATAAAAAAGTTTAATGTATATACACACTGATCAGCCATAACATTAAAACCACTGACAGGTGAAGTGAATAACATTGATATCTGGTTACAATGGCAAATGTCAAGGGGTGGGATATATTTTGCAGTAGGTCACTTCTTGAAGTTGATGTATTGCAAGCAAGAAAAATGGGCAAATATAAGGATCTGCATGACTTTGACAAGGACCAAATGATGGCTAGATGACTAGGTCAGGGCATCTCCAAAACGGAAGGTCTCATGGGGTGTTCCAGCTATGCAGTGGGTAGTACCTACCAAAAGTGGTGCTAGGAAGGACAACCGGTGAACTGGAGACAGGGTCATGGGCGCTCAAATCTCATTGATGCATGTGGGGAGCGAAGGCTATCTCATCTGGTCCGATGCCACAGAAGAGCTACTATAGCACAAATTGCTGAAAATGTTCATACTGGCTATTATAGAAAGATGGCAGAACACATAGTGTATCACAGCTTGCTACACATGGGGCTGCGTACCCGCAGACCAGTCAGCGTACCCATGCTGACCCCTGTCCATTGCCAAAAGCGCCTACAACGGACAAGTGAGCATCACAACTGGACCATGGAGGAATGGTGCCAGATACCACAAAACCTTCAGAGGTCTTGTGGAGTCCATGCCTCGACGGGTCAGAGCTGTTTTGTCGGCACAAGGGGGACCTACACAATATTAGGCAGGTGGCCTAATAATGTTATGGCTGATCGGTGTATATATAGGAAATATATCAGGTACAGCCTTCATTCTTGTGGTAGCTAAGAAGTGTCAGCCTAGTAAGAAAATGCCTTGTGCCTATTTACATTGCAGGTCATGCACCACATCTATCTCTGGTCATATAGCTCAGTTATTGGCATATTTCATTCTTTAAATGAAAATTAGTCTTTTGTTTGAGAAGTTTTTTCAAATTTTCTAGATCTTTTTGAGAAAGTTTTTTTTACCTCTCATAGAACCTCTTATACTGTACTATCCCTTATAGTATAAAATGTTATCTTGCTGTGTTCTGGTTAATCACTGGCCAAGCTGATTTAGAGAACTGTATTGCATCTTTACTGCATCATATATGCTGCATCATTTTCTTTAAGTGTTAGGGTGCGGTCACACTACGCTTTAGTGCTCAGTTGACTTCCATTCAAACGCATCCGAAAACGGCAGATATGAAATGCAAGCTCATGTGTAGAATTTTCGTAGTACGCTCCTTGATGAAAGTTCAAATTTGGTGAACTCTGACCACGCAGGTATCACATATCACGTGAAGACGCGTGGCCGATAGATGATCGCGACATCACTGTGTGACCTTTTTAGCTAAAAAAAAAAGTGCTAATTTTAGCAGTATCGCGCTATCCTGTACTTTACAACAAAGCTTTGAAAGATTGTAAAAACAACTTGTGTGAGAAGTAGCGAAAGTTTTGATGGATGATGTCATATTCTGTTCACGTCCATATTCGCAACGGCTTCCGACACAAAAATACACATGCTTAAAGCCTAGTGTGACCGCAGCCTTCCAGTAAGAGTAATATTGGGTTCAGCTCAATGGGCCAGCATAGATCAGCCTTTTTGCAGCCATATTCCTCTTGCCCTGAAGTGTGTCTACTTACTTGAGTTGGCCCTCAATTTTAAATGCTGGCTGCCATGAACTGAGCATGTCATAAAGGGACCTGTGATATCATAAACAGGGCTTGCAAGCTTTGGAAAGATAGAGGTGTGTTTTGGCATAAATTTGACTGAGACACAATGCTTACACTTATGTATACACCAGTGTTGTTTCTCTCTCTCTATTTCTCTGTCCTTCCTTCGCTTCAGTTCCTACGTTAGTTTGTTTTAGATCGATATCTCCATCTGCCAGACAAGAAGAGCCGATTTCAAACTGTTTCTTTCCTCTTGTTGCTTCTTGGTCCATCCTCATTATCCCCACTTTCTTCCTCCACTTACCCCCATGTCTTTTTTATCTTAAAGGATAGCATCATGCATGCTATCATTGAAGCTATGAATGTTCATGGGATATAGCACACTGTTTCCATCTAATGAGGAAATTGTTACTAGACTCAAGGCCAAACATGAGAGAGACATAACTTTTATCCATCTACCCTAGACCCTGAGACACACCGTATATGTTCGCTGTTGACCTCTTCACTCTTGAAATTACTCAGCCGCCCATATTGTTCCTATACAAATGCCGACATGGACTTTTGAAGCATGACTAAATTAGTTGATTCTATAAATGTGTCTAATTGTGTTTATATTCAGCATTCACTGAGTATTCATTCTGACAAGCAGACATTATGATTCAACATAGTTGAGGCCAAAAGTTTACATACACCTATAAAACTCAATATTTCACAACTCCACACATTTCATGTTACAGTACATTTCCTGTGTTAAGTCAATTTAGAGTGTGTATGTTATTTCAAGTGGTCATTTCAAAATAATAGCTAAAAGACAGATTTAATTCAGCTTTTATTTAATTTATCAGATTTTCAGTGGGTCAAAAGTTTACATACACTTTGTTAGTATTGGTGGCATTGTCTTTTAATTGCTTAACTTCAAATCAAACACTTGGAGTAACCTTCCTTCAGGTCAGGGCTTTGTGATGGCCAATCCAATACCTTCACATTAAGGCATTTTCTTACCACTTTGGAGGTATGCTAGGGTCATTGTCCTTCTTGAAGAGCCAGTTGTGACCATGTTTTAACTATCTGACTGATGTCTTGAGGTGTTGCTTGCAATCTGTTTTCTGATGTGCACCAATCCCTTGGCATCATCATGTTGGGATGGTGTTCTTCGGATTAAAAGCCTCACACTTTTTTCCTCCATAGATAGCACTGATTATTATGGCCAAACAAATTTTGGTTTCATCTGACTGGAGAACACTCGTCCAAAAGGCTGGTGATCACCTGCAACCTTTTCTGCCTGTATTTTTTGTGCTGGTCTTAGAGTAGGGGTTTCTTCCTTGCGTGACACCCGTTTAAGCCATGGTGATGTAGGAACCTCTTAATGGTGAATGTACTGTACATACGTCTTATCATAACTTTTTACCTGATGCCTCCAACTCCTGTAACAGTTCCCCTGTTGTGCTCTTGGGGGTCAGTTGAAACTTTATTTATTTTTATATTTGTACAAATGCTCAGTTGTTGCTCCAGACTTGTTGCTCCGGAGTTGCTTGGATATTCCCATGGTATCAAGGGCAAAAAGGCACTGGCTCTAACTACAGCCACATTTACATTCTATCTAGATGTACAGTATTGTAATTTTAGGTTAGGTGTTTGTAAACATTTGGCCTCAACTATATAATGCAATGTTTTGTATAAATAAATAAATAAACTAACTATTTAAATCTTTTTCTATCTTAAATTGACTGAATAATTTGGATAAATAATCCTGATTTTATTATTAAGGAAAATTATAATAATTTAACTATTATTTTTACGGCTCTAGTTTCAAGAATATGTACATTACACAAATTAACAAGCCGGAAGGCTCTCTTTCTAATATTCATAGAAACATTTTTGTGGTAGCAAGGAGCATTGGAAACACAATATTGTTTGCAAACTAAAAGATACGTCTCATATTATTAAATATACTGTACGTAACTGGGAACATTTTGAAAAAAAGAGCTGTTGACTGACTTGTCTATGGACAAGAAGCTACAGTAGTTTTATTTTTCATGTTATTAGTTCAGTTTGAGAACACTGAAATAAATTGCATGGTGTGCTTCATTCCAGATAGACAACTACTGAAGATTATATTAATTTATCACAATTTAGGCCAACTTGAAAACTCTGTCTAAGTGGTGAGAAACACTGAGTTTGTAGGAACTATCCAGTCAGAATAACACTGAAAGAGAAAACAGGCTCGTCTCCTTTAATAATTAACCCCAGTCAGTAAACCATTGAAAAAAAAAAAACTCAGGGAACATGGGGACATGAGTGAGAAAGAAGAAAGGAAAGAATAAAGGTAATACATGCAAATACTAGCCAGGGAGACATCTTAATGTATCCATTCTAACCTTTAGTGGGTGTTGATTTAACTGATTAGGTCCTCATCTGGACCGCTGGCTCAGAATAAAACACTATCGAATATCATTATCTACATTACGCCTCTCTCCTCTCCCCTGATTATGCAGTCCTTGGTTTGTGTGACAGTTATTGGAAGTTAAGTCACTCATCAATCAATATTTACCCAGTAAACCTGGGTACTTTGGAAGGCGGGGTTTGTTTAGAGAGACCAAGCATACTTGGAAGGTGAATGAAAACATGGTTGAAGTGCTGGGGCCACCCATCTCAACCCCCCTGCAGTACTTTGTCCCAGACCCCTCCCCCAGCTTCTCATCTTGCATTTCTCAGCAGAGCAGTGACAGAATACACTGCTTTTCATAAGGTGGCCTCTGTGCACTCTTATCAGTGGCAGCTGCAAAACCGATATCTTTGCACTGCCAAAGAGGTGATCAGACAGAAGGACAGGCATTGGTGGCTGTTTTCCATGCTGTAAACACCCAGATTTCATATATCTGCAACAGCCAAATGAGTTCTTTAGTTGAACTAGAGCAGTCAAGCTAATAGTGAAAAGGAGAGTGAAAATAACACGGATAAAAACAGTGGGTCAGACCGCATGAGTAATACACAGGGTACAATGTGGTCTGTGGCTCCTGTTAGGGACAATTAACTACAATTCTCTGAGACCTTGACAGTGACCTGTTTAACCCGCACCTAATGTATTTTGCTTTTAAATTCAGGTCGGGGTCATATGACTCAGGGTCATAAAGAGGATGTATAAAATACTAATGTGAACTTGCCTGGTGCACAATTTAACAGTACAGCAGAGAGGTCACAGGCGTATTCCACACAATAGCTATAACAAAAGCACAACAGCTGATCTGTGAGAGGCGAGGAGGTGACAAAACAGTTAAAGAATGCTGCTGGCTAGAGGCTAGCAATCAGCAGATGTAGACAAAGGGTTTTGTGACAAGAATAACGCGCTCTCCCTCCCTTTCTCGAACTGTCTTTCTCTCTCCCGTCTTCCAAGGGAGTTTTCTCCTTGACATTGTCTTCTGTTTCGCATTCAGCACTTTACTGCCACTTTATAGCAAGAACATGAGTTAAATTCCCTAATGCAATACATACATGCAAGAAAAAGTTATCTCTAGGCAGAAGGCAAGAGGTCAAAACTTGTGGCTTTTACCTTTACTTAACATGTAATGAAATCCAAACAAGTTCATTGTTTTTCTTTTTTCAGGACACTTAACTTCGGGTTTATTTAGCTATTTAAATCACTGTTATATTACTGCTGGGGGCACGGTGGCTTAGTGGTTTGCACGTTTGTCTCCTGGGTTGGGGGTCCGTTCTGTGTGTGTGGAGGTTATATGTTCTCCCTGTGATTCAAGGGTTTTCTACAGATACTCCAGTTTCCTCCCCCAGTCCAAAGATATGCGTTGTAGGCTGATTGTCATTTCGGAAATTGTCCGATTGGGTGTGTGATTGTGTGTGTGTGTGTGTGTGTGTGTGTGTGTGTGTGTGTTTGTGTGTGTTTGTGTGATTGTGCCCTGTGATGCCCGTCCAGGGTGTCCCCCACCTCATGTCCTGAGTTTCCTGGGATAGACTCCAGGCTCCCCATGACCCTGTGTAGGAGTAAGGAGTAAGGGGTACGAAAATGGATACATGGATGTATATTACTGTTTCTATGGTCATTTCTGCACACTGTAGACTAGCCTATATAATTCCTTTCTGTACATAATTCTTAGTCATTTTTACATAATTGGTGATTATAGTGATACAGCAGGAAGTGGTGATGCCTCACAGCTTCAGGGTTCAGGATTCAATCCTTTTGCACATTCTGCTCATGTCTGAGTTGGTTTTAGGTTGCAGCAGTATATATTCTTAGTACTTTTGTGACCATCTGCGCAGGCAGTGACCAGGCACAGGGTGGCACACTTGTACAAAGTGATTTGGTTAACATGAATGGTTACCAATAGGTATCTTAATAGGTATAAGGGGGTGTGTGTGTGTGTGTGTGTGTGTGATCTAATGATCTAATCAGTGGCTCTATTTCCTACTAAGACCCAAGTAAGTGTGCAGTGTGTAACATTGTATGAATATGATTTTAAACAAAAGGTTATAATAGACTGTTCTGCAAGAGACACCGCTGAAATATGCATCTGAAAGGTGTTCAGTGTGAATTGTCTTTAAAGCACACAGAGACAGTGGCACTATGGAAATTGTAACACACAAAAGAAAAGGCGCGATTGTCGTGAAATAATCAACTAATAGAAATTGCGTTATAGAAATAACTGTGTGGCTGGCATCATTTACAACAAATGTATTTATGTAAATGTATTCTTGTGCACTTTTGTGGGTGATGTGAGTCTCCAGGACAAATTCATACCAGCTAATTCCTTGTCTCTTAAGAGAGCATATTTATTTATTTATTTATTTAACTCATAATGACCTCAGCTGTCTGATTCATTACTAGTCACGGCTGAGTTATTTACATAGCTGGATATAATGCGTTACTGTATTTTCTGATGACGCAGTAATGTAATGCATTACATTTGAAATATACATAATCTGATTACAGTTACTGATGTCAATAAAAATTCGTTACTTGCATTACAAATGTATTATTAAGAAAACAATTTTAAGTAAAATGCATTTTTAAAATAAATCACGTTTTGCACGGCTGCCAGGGGCGTGACCCGGCCTGGGCATTGGCAGTTGTAGCCCCGAAGATTTTTTCATTAGCCCTGAATAATTCTCCACTTGGGGCAGTTTGTTACTACGTAACTGAACGTCAGTAAAAGAAGAACACCTGTAATTTTATATCTTCAGTGAACGGAGTCGAGACCAATCAGACAGAATTTACAGGAAAATACGTGGAAACACTCGTGTCTTATTGGCTGACAGTCTCTCAATTCTGCCAAATGCTAGCTCATACAGTCAGTGTGAGGAAAAATGAATATACACTGATTTTTTATTTTTTTTTAAACCAGTAAAGGGGTTGAAACTGAAACAATAACATCCTCTCAAGCTGAGCAGGAAAACAAGGTGTGTAAATGTCTATATGAGTTCCAGTTTACGTGAACATGATATGAGCAGTGCATAAGGAAAGATAATGTACTTTGCATGGCAGTGTAGCAGCTAAACCCATACAATAAGAGCTTAGCTGTGCCTCCCCTTAGCTAGTGACACTAAACTATCCTAGTTAGAAAAGTTTTATATTTTATCTGTCTGGTAGTCCTACAACAGTGACAACACCCGAGGCAAGTTTTATGATAAATCGAACTTTTTCTGATCATGCTGAACATTGATGTGCGCTAAAATTACAGAGTTTCACTTTTTAGTGTATTTTTGTAGGTTTGATAGGTTTTGAAAGTAACTTGAAAGCAAAGTAATTAGTAATCTGATTGCGTTTTTCATGCAGTAATCAGTAATGTAATCAAATTACAATTTTAAAGTAGTAATTAGTCATCTGTACTGGATTACTTTTTTTGAGTAACTTACCCAACACTGATTATTTGCCACAGATAAAATATTTGGTTATTAATTGGGTACAATGCAAGCAATATTTGTATAATCCTTTTCTAGATTCACTCACATGGTACTAAAATACTCAATAATTTGACACAAAACAGGCAATAGTGTAGACCAAAAAAAAAAAAAAAAAAAAGCCTAAACTGTTCTTTATGTAGTTATCATTACATCTTTAGAGTACTGATTTAGAACTATGATTAAATTTGACTGCTTCTTTGTAAAAGTTATCTTGATATAAGGAATTAATGCCATACCTTCCTCTCCTATTCGTATCCTACTTGTGCTCCTGAGTGTGTGTCACATTACAAAGTTGAATTCGGAAGCAAGCGCAGATCTTCAAACAGTTTAATAAACAAACAAACAACCAAACAAAGACACTAAGACAACTAGGCAAAATACTGTGGCTAAGGCTAAACATAAACTATGAAACAAAATATGGTACACAGACAAAGGTCAAGACAGACAATACGTAAGATGAGGAAGCAGTACAAACAGTGGCTATATATATTATATATATATGAGTGCTTGTTAAACAGAAACGTGATACAGGTGCAAGTGGTCATGTGACAATGTTGTAGTATGGTGCAGTGGCTGCTGGGAAATGAAGTCCAGAGTTACCTCCTTGATATATGACAGAACCCCCCCTAAGGGCGCTTCTCCCGGAGCACCCAAAATGCACTCCCTCCCTCTGGCAGTCCTGGCCCCCTGGGAAAAATGTTCCCAGCTGAACCAGGAGACTGAGCGGTGTCCTCAGCGGAGCAAGAAAGCAATGCAATGTCCTCAGTGGAACAGGTAAGCAGAGCGACGTCTTCAGCAGAACGGGTAAGCAGAGCGACATCCTCAGTGGGGCTGGAGCTCAGAGCGATATCCTCAGCGGGGCAGGACAGTGGGACAACTTCCTCAGCAGGACAGGAGAGGGGAGCGATGTTCTAAGCGAGGCCCGAAGGAAGCTCCAAGATTTCCGCGAGGCTATAGAGGGGAGCGAGCTTCTCCGCGAGGCTAAAGGGAGGAATGATGCTCTCCGCAGAGCACAAGAGGGAAATGATGCCCTCCGTGGAGCAGGAAGGGGGAGTGACATACGGCGCGCAGCAAAGAAGAGGAACGACATCTTCAGCGGAACATTGAGGCAGAGCGACTACCTCAGCCAAGCAGGAAGGCAGAGCGACGTCCTCAGTCGACCAGGAAAGCGGAGCGACGTCCTCAGCCGAGCAGGAAAGCGGAGCGACGTCCTCAGTTGAGCAGGAAGGTGGAGCGACGTCCTCAGCCGAGCAGGAAGGCGGAGCGACGTCCTCAGCCGAGCAGGAAGGCGGAGCGACGTCCTCAGCCGAGCAGGAAGGCGGAGCGATGTCCTCAGCCGGGCAGAAAAGCAGAGTGCCTTCCTCAGTGGAGCGGTAAAGATGAGTGATGCCCTTAGCAGTGTGGAAAAGCAGGGCGAGTTCCTCAGCGGAGCAGGCAAGCACAGCGGTGTTGTGCGCGGGGTTGGCGAACAGAGGGGAGCACTTGGGTATGTTGGGAGACGGAGCAACATCTTCAGCCAACCAGGGCGACTGAGCGGCGTCCTCAGCTGATCCGAAAGGCTGAGCGGCATCCTCAGACGAGCAGGAAGGCTGACTTACATTCTCCGCTGACTCCGTTTGCTGGACTAGATCCATAATAGGGGAGGAAGGGTGGGAGATGGTACTAGCCCAGTTAACAGGCTCCCACTTTTACCCGGACTCCTCCATGTCCTCCTGCTGCTTACGTAGTGCAGCTTGGTACTCCTCCTCCTGTTGGCAGGGCGTGGCGTAGTTCTCCACGAACATAGGTGGCAGAGTGAAGCCCAGGTATTTCATGATGATCCGCTGCTTCCGTTGTAGGTCTTATGTTCTGTCACGTTACAAAGTTGAATTCGGAAGCAAGCGCAGATCTTCAAACAGTTTAATAAACAAACAAACAAACAAACAAACAAACAAACAACCAAACAAAGACACTAAGACAACTAGGCAAAATACTGTGGCTAAGGCTAAACATAAACGATGAAACAAAACATTGTACAGGGACAAAGGTCAAGATAGACAATACATAAGACGAGGAAGCAGTACAAACAGTGGCTATATATATGAGTGCTTGTTAAACAGAAACGTGATACAGGTGCAGGTGGTCATGTGACAATGATGTAGTATGGTGCAGTGGCTGCTGGAAAATGAAGTCCAGAGTTACCTCCTTGATATATGACAGTGTGTAAATTTAAGATGTCACATAAGATGTCTATCTAATGTAAACATCCATTGATCCATTTCATATCATATCATTTATATGAATTACTTCACTTTTGTGTATATGGAGTACACTGTGAAATTTAAATGGGTTATTTATGTACATTTACAGCATTTAGCAGATGCCCTTATCCAGAGCGACTTACAGAAGTGCTTTGTCGTCTCCGTTAAAAACATATCCTATGAATAGGAACTAAGAATACCATTGTGAAGATTTTGTGAAACTCAGTGATTTTATATTATTGCTATTACTTAAAGAATATGAAACATAAAAAATTATGACCAAAGAAATGTCACCGGATAAATGGAGGAGGGTCTGTCTGTGCATAGCTATAAGCTTTAAACAAATGCCTCAGCCTCAACTGAAGATGTAGTGCATACCGCACTTATGAGGGAAAGGATGTTTAAAAACTGGTATGATTTTGAAAGCTGAGGATGGAGCTGTACTCTGCCCCATCCCCATTTTATGTGACATTCATTTATCAGCCAAGAGGGTTTGGCAAGCCCTTTGCCTACAAGAGCTGTCCCAGTGACCACTAACCTTGGTATGTCCTGACACTCATGATGAGTGTCTGCAGAACACAGTAGGCAAGCTGGCTGCTATGTCAAGTCTTTATTGTGTACTGCCAAGGATGGGGACAGTCAGTATAATCAGACAAAGGACCCTGAAGACTGTATACAGTACCTCAGGAAAAGGAGATTAACCTCTCTCTCCTTCCCCCATTTAATCCCCATATAATCATGCCATAGGAGAAACCAGGAGAGGAACACAGAAATTATTGTACTGAACTGTGCAAAATGTCAACTAAAGTACAGTCATAGAAAGTGTAGTGTAATTAAATCCATTGAAACAAGCAGGCCATCCAAAATGACTACATTATACCTTTATCCACTTTTTTTGTCTGACAATTTTAAATTAACTATTTACAGCTATGCTTTATTTTCCTGCTGAAAAATCAGAGGTCAGGCAGTTGTATTAATGGTGGAGTTCCCAAAGGTAACCCATTAGTCAAGGTCTTCTAAACCTGATGACTGTATTTAAAACATTCAGTGGAAAAAAGGGTGAGAATGCTTACAGTCACATGGATGGCATGCTTTATTCTTATACTGTATCTGGTGCAGAAGCAATATTCAGGGTGTGATCAGATGAAACACTTGACTATTTGATTTTAACTCTACAACACAGAATCAGAACACAGTGTCATCAGTTTTTAACAGTATTTGCCTGTAAACGTCAGAGACAAATGAATGTATATGAAAGACTTTTTTTGTCTTTCATTCATAAAATAATCTGAATCAATCTAACTATAGACCACATTTTTAGCTACTTCATACCCCTGGAGTCCCTTAATTCATTCATAGAAATGCTAGTCTTCTGATTATGTGCAAGAGAATTTTCTGCACAGTCTCTACTACTCATAATCTCACAGTGTTAGATAAATCAGTGTATCTGATGTTAAATTTAACTGCTCTAAGAATAGTGAAATTCTGGCAGTATTGTAACATTTAAAAAAAAAATAGTTTTGGTTTGAGCTAAATTTCTAAACAATGGTTTAAATTACACACTTTTTACATATGCATATGTGCACATGATGCAAATGTTTGTGTCTTTTATGAAGTTCAATTTTACCCATGTCATTGGCGGATTCTGTACATTTTCACAACTGTTCAGGCAGTGCAAGCAGTGCAATTGTAAAACATGGGTCAATTGTAACACCACTCATAATCGCTGTAAATGTGCATGTACATCAAGAAAAATCAATGTTAAACCCACATACATTAATTACGCTGTGTGATTTTACCCTCAAAGGCGGCTTGGAAAATATTAAGTAATTACAGTAGCTCATTAGATGTCCATGAATCACATGCAGATCAATCACACATTTAAACATGTATTGTAATCGATTATTGTAGCAAAGCATAAATCCTTTTTTTTGTTTTGGTTTGTTTACATTTTGTTTGTTATATCATAACAACCATTATTACTATGGCATGGTACACTGTATGGTTACTGTGGTTTAATCAGAATGCAGAGTTAACAAAGGAAACACAACTGAAACTTTATTACCAACATTACCAATATTAGAAGAAAAAAAAAATAGAAAGATAAGCCAGTAATCAATATTTAAAATCTTATAAATGTCACTGGTAATTTCTGGTTATGCTAAATAGTAATCTGACTCCAATCAACATCTATAAATATTAATAAACTCTGCAGTGAAAGTTCTACTGTGACTTCCAAAACATATATATTTTTATGATTAACCAGTTGTGGGATAAACAGACTTGCCGTTTCACAAGATAAAATTGATCACTCCGCACCATTTTTCCATTCTTAAATCCAATGGATTGTAGAAAAAATAAAACTAAACAGAAAAATAAGTATTTGGAAGAAGTAAAGATTATATGCAATCTAACTGTAATTCTTTGAGATGAATTGGATAGTTAACTGGGTATTTCACTTAATTGTCAGATTACCAGGATAAAGTGGTTACTGAAGATGAATGAATGAATGAAAGAAAAAAGCAAGGAATGTAGGTTGAGAACTTATTCTACTTACATATTTCACATTTGTTCTGTGAACACCGGATAACCGCCAGGGGAAGTGTTTATCCTGGATATCCTCTCATGTGCGTGTACACCATATTAAAACCTCCCACAAAGTCAAACCGTGACAGTGATGTAGCACTTACTATAAATACCTAAGGCACCAATACTTTGGTTCCTTGAACATACTCTGCAAGCTCCTACTGAGGCAGCAGAGGTTCCAAATGACAGTTACGTATTCTGTGTTCCTAAGACCACAGTTACATACATGACTATAGTTCTAGTGGGGTAGTGGTACCTCAGTGGTTAAGTCATTGGGCTACTGATCAGAAGATCATGAGTTCAAACCGCAGCATTACCAAGCTACCAAGCTATTGAACACTTGAGCTGCTTAGGATAAAATGCATCAACCAAATCTGTAAAGTGTAAATTTCACCTCTCCTAACTGCCTGGATAAAATCTGCCTGGAAAATATCACGAGGAACTGATTCACCCCAGCAAATTGGGAAGGTGTTTGGTGATGATCACCGCACTCACACAACTATGAGGTTGATGTTGACCTTCCACAATCTGGAGAAGCAATGGGAGCTTAAACACAGACACCCTGGGGCAGCACACCTCTCAGTAATGCCCACGAGGTACATCCCAGCAGGACTGGGATGTTCTAGCCAGTTCATAGCCAGTTCTAGCCAGTTCATTAGCCCACCTATCACCCAGGGGTCTAACCTCTGCTTACACAGAGGAGCACCCTGTGTCTTTGCACTGAGGCAAATGAATAACTGGTCTGATGAATGAATGGCTGCCATGTTGTTCAAGTAGTTCCATAAGACACATATTGCACACATTAAGGAAAGCTCTGCAGATTGACTTTCATAGAACACTGTGATGTCAATTGCCTGGTTCACAAATTTGGGATACATAAATGAAGGATGTGGGAACATATACAGTAGGCCATGAGACTGCTACTATTGCATCTACTGCGTCCCAGAGGTTTAGTTCCTAGCAGAGAACCACACTCAACAGTGAACTTGGCAAAGAGGTCCATCTGTGCCTCTCTATGCACGCATCACTCACAAGAACCATCACAAGAATCCAGCTCAGTGGTGTAGCGTGCGTTATGGTGAGCAAAACCAGGAGAGATTTAAAGGTTCCAAACTGGAGAAAGGGTATGGTTGTTTACACAGGGCATCTGTCAAAGCTTCCTAGATGAAAGATAAGTCCAAAAGTGTTTGGTTCCAAAATAATCTGCTTTAAGACTATTAAGCTGTTAACCGGAAATAATGTGGATGTGGATGCCAAAAATTAAACATTGTGGTATTTTTTTTTTTTTTATCTTTAAAAGACAGCCCTGTTAGCCCATCAATACCAGCTGCCCCTGCTGATATACACCAGACCATGAAGGCCTTGGTAAATCTAGCTGATGAGTTTAATCATGTGTGTTAAATGAATGCACAATGCTGTAACTTTAGTTTTTTTTATATATTTTTTTGAAGGTGGTGCTGCAGTGAAGCACAACTGCATAATGGGACTAAAACGCAAACACAGGCTGTAATTTAGTGATATTTCTGCATGCAACATGTTGGTTGATTTGTACAGTTGAGGCCTAAAGTTTACATACACCTAGGCTAAAGACATTCAACCTCAATGTTTCACAACTCCAAACATTTCATGTTACTATACATTTCCTTTGTTAAGTCAGTTAGGGTATCTACTATATTTCCATAAAAGCCCATTTCAAAATAATAGCTGAGAAATTAATTTCAGCGTTTATTCTTTATATCAAATTTTCAGTGGATCAAAAGTTTGCATGCACTTTGTTAGTATTTGGTGACATTGCCTTTTAATTGCTTGAACTTGAATCGAAATCTTGGTGTAGCCACAAGCCTCTCACAACACTTTTGCCCATTTCTACTGACAAAACTGGTATGACTCAGTTTGGTTTGTGGGCCTCTTTGCTCAGATATGCTGTTTCAGATCTGTCCACAAATTTTCTCTGGGATTCAGGTCAGTGCTTGTGTTGACCACTCCAATATTTTCACTTTGTTTTTTGTTACATCATTGTAACAAAAACACTTCCGGCAGGATCATTGTCCTGCTGGAAGACCCAGTTGCAACCATGTTGTAACTTTCTGGTTGATTTTCCTCTATACATAGTGCTGATCATTATGGCCAAACACTTGAATTTTTGTTTTATCTGACCAGAGAACACTCCTCCAAAAATTCTTCATCCTGGTGGCAAACTGCCAACTTTAATCTTGCTTCCTTGTATGACAGCCTTTCAGGCCATAGCGATGGGACATCCACTCTTAATGGTGGATGTACCTACTTTGGTACATGATTCCTCCAACACCTTCACCTTTGTTGATGTATTGGGCTTCAGTTGAACCTTTTGGATCAAAGTTTATTGTTCCCTGGGAGTTTTTTTTTTATCTCCATGGTGAATGATGTCTTTGTGGTCCCAAGATTTTTGTACAGATACTTGTGGAACCTTCAGTTGATCGGAAATTGCTCCTAAGGAGGAGCTAGACTTGTGTTGGGTTTTTTTTTCTGAGGTCTTGGCTGAGTTGCTTGTCTTGAAAGGTCGACTCTAAAATACAACCACAGATGCATTCCCAATAAACTCATAATTATGACAATTGGCTCATCAGAAGCTTCTAAACGTTATTACATCAATTTCTGAAATCTTCCAGACTGTTTAAAGAGACAGTCAACTTCATGTAAACATTTGACCCACTGGAATTCTGATATATTTAATTAAAGCTTAAATAAATCTTTCTCTAATCAATTGTTTTAAAATTATCTTTGATGTGAACAAAGTATAGGCCCTAATTGGCTTGGCAAAAAAAGAAATGTATGGTAACATGGAATGTGTAAAGTTGTGAAAAACTGAGATTGAATATCTTTATCCTTGGTGAATATTAAAAAAAAACGTTTGTTCTCAGCTGTAAGTGTAGGCCTTTTAATTTAATGGAAAATATATTGTATTAATTAAATACAGTTCAAATAGATAAAAGAACTAACATATTAAAGCAATCCTGATAGTTGGGTTCTACACATAACGATTTGTGGTCAATTTAACTCAACACTTATGTTATATACTGACCCAGCACTGGGTTACAGAAATAACCCAAATTGGGGTACATTTAACCCAAAATTATTTAGAATGCATCCAATCATTTTCAGCATACTTTGGACTCGGGACACGGTTGTCCCTCTTACCTTATTTGGTATATTATCCAACTCCATTTTACTTTGCTTTGGTTACTTGGGACATGGGATTGAAACTTAATATATTTATTAATGTCATTGCCTCCTTGTCTCCCTGTGTATCAGCAGGTTCCGGAACGATTTCTGGAAGTGGCGCAGATCACATTACGGGAGTTTTTCAATGCTATTGTGGCAGGCAAAGATGTTGATCCTTCCTGGAAGAAGGCCATATACAAGGTCATCTGCAAGCTGGACAGTGAGGTCCCAGAGATTTTTAAATCTCCCAACTGTCTGCAGGAGCTTCTGCATGAGTAAAAACTGGTATTGCCTAGTACTTAACAACTTCACTCTCCCCCAGAGATTCATTCATTTCTGTATGAACATTAAGGTAGCATTTTTAAATTTTTAAATTCCAGCTACTTTGTTGGCTGTTTGTGCTTCTTTGTCTAAAACAAATAAGTCTGATAGTTTTGACTGCATTAATCTTAGTCAACTCCTTGCTCCTGTCTGTATAAAGGGCGTTGCTATATTTACCACAAGATGGTAAACTAATAGATGGTACCCAAGAAATCCCTCCAATTTTTTGGGCATTTTGTTAATAGTTTGTTTCATGCCAGAATGTTTGCAATGTGTGATTAAATTTTTAGCTGTATAGATGTGATTATTATTTATGAATAATATAATTATTACTATTAATGTTATTAATGCTTGCAAAAACACTTGTGGTATTCTTGTTTCTCATGGCATTGCTGAATAAATTATACTTTGAATAAAAACGATTAAGGGAGCATATTTTTAGGTTTATCATTTAACACTGCTAAAATGTTATTGCGTCTAATTTGACAGTGTTGGGGCTAAACAAGGTGGCCTACTCATAAGCAACACAACCATTGGATACCAGCATCAGTCCACTTGGGCATTTTTCCCTGAAAATCCCCCATTTGCCAGTAAAGGCATTTTATCCCATGTACTCAGTAAAATAAAATATGTAAACAGATGCTCATGCATAGATTAATAGATTGATAGAGAAACACAAGCTCACAAAAGTCAAACACATTCTAAGGCCTAAACCAAGGGACTACTAAATGTAAACCTGTATAATCCTTTTTTTTTTTTTAATTTAATAGATCACTTTGTAATCAACACCAGCAACTGTAATAATTTTGGCTTATCATTCAACATTATTACAGGCATCTGTCATTCAAATAAGCTAGAAGACGTTTTTGAAATAATTTTGGAATCGACACAGACAATTTTCAGAAATTGAGGCTGGGGTTTCCTTTGGACCATTCCAAAATTGACCATTCAGGAAAATATGATCTTCAAATTTCGTGTGCAATCATCTCTAAATCAAGTAAACGGAAATTTGAAGCCCATAAAATCAATTTGCTCTGGGAATCCTATGTATTGGCAAAATTAATTTAATTAACAAAAATGCAGGTCCACACAAATTGTCAGGGGGGAAAAAAACCTGGTGATTGGGTGTATGAGTGTAAAAAGTTATGCTTAATTCTTGTGCCAGACTGTCTGCTGCAATATGCATAATTAATCTAGAAACATAATAAAACCATAAAAAGTCAAAGTTAAAAACTAAGAAATACTACATTTTTGTAGTAATTGTGATATTTTTTTCTAACAATTCACATATGATTTTCTAGTAGATAATAAAATGCATATGTAATATGCATTAGTTAGTACCAAAACATTTTGATGCATTAGGTAGTACCAAAAAATGTCAGTGATTCAACTGTACTGACTAAATGGAGGCTATGACCAGACCGCATAAATTGGTCTACACAAAGTCATAAGCCTCCATCTCCAATCCCTGGAGGCCATGGCTAATCTTTCAGCACGATTTACTGCTAAACTGTGCTACACTAGAGTCCCAGGACCGAGGTCACTTCAGTCAGGATCAGGACCAACCGAGGAGACACCACAGAAACGTAACTATGCTTTGACTTTATGTGTAACTTGCATGTGTCCTTCTTCAGTGTTGACATGGTAGTTTAGCTATAATTAGTTTGTTATGTAGATCAACACTTTTGCCCACTTCACATAATAAGATCCAAATAACTGCCTACACTTTCTGTTTGTCTATCATTAAGCTTCATTCCACTCATTATCCAATTGTCAATCAATTATTTTCACTACATTTGTACAGATATTCCTTTGGCATATATTTTGTACTATATTGATGCATACTTTTACTTTTCTTTTTATTAAACTTTGTGCATTTTACTCGTGTGTGTGGTTCCCTCTTGTCACAAATGAGAGTGGTGGTTGTCACTGGGTAATAGTATATTCACGGCCGTGAATACGTTTGATCCAGAATATACAGCAGAAGAACTGTTTCAGAGCAACTGTACATTTTTCAATTTTACACTGAGACAAATAACTGAAGTCCTTTGTGTTATCTTTGTGTTAACAACCATACTATCTATGTTACTAGTATTTGCATGTGTGAAGACAAGCATCTGCGGACATTAAACTAGTGCTCCTACCTCAGATCAATTTTGTTTGGTTGTACTCTGGCTTCCTCCCCCAGTCTAAAGACATGCGTTGTAGACTGACTGGCATTTCCAAATTGTCCATAGTGTGTGAATGTGTGTGCGATTGTGCGTTGCACTGGATTGGCACCCCATCCAGGGTGTCCCCTGCCTTGTGCCCCGAGTTCCCTGGGATAGGATCCAGGCTACCCCCAACCCCCCCCCTCCCACCGGGACCCTGTGTATAATAAGCGCTATGGAAAATAGATGGATGGATGCCAGAATTGTGTTTTAAAATTGCAGGTTTATGTGATGTAAAAAAATGTAACCGGTATAAATCATGTCAGATCTTTTCCCATCCTTTAACGTTATATAAAACCAATAAATTCAAGTGAAAAACAAATAGAAATGTTTTAGGGAAAAAAGAAAAGGTTTACACTAACCTGTGTGCACACTCTTATATTTGGACATCTGACTGTGCTCAAAATTAACCAATCACGTTCAAACTCATGTTCAAAAATAATTATCATCATACACCTGTCATCACTGAAGTGATTTGGATTAAACCCAAATAAAGATCAGCTGTTTCTGTAAGATTTTTTGTCATCTTCTTGGTTTTATCGGACTGCTGAAGTCATGGTCTGCAAAGAGTTTACAAAGCAAGCTCCAATCAGGAGACGGGTACAAAAGTATTTCAAAACGAAATGTACCATGGAAGGCTGTGAAGGCCATCATGAAGAAGTGGAGCAAATGCAAAATGGGGCACCACGTTGACGTTATAAAGTACAGGACATCCCTCCAAAGTGAGAAAAAGACAAGAAAAAAAAAACTTGTCAGGGAGGATGCCACATTAAAGGATCTGCAGGAATATCTGGCATGTACTGGTCATTCCCTGCATGTAACCACAGTCTTCTGTGTTCTTCACATATATGGGCTATGGGGTGAAGTGGCTAGATGGAAGCCCTTTCTCATGTAAATAAACAACCAAGCCTGCCTAAATCATTGGAAACCATGTGGCAAAATGTGTTATGGTCTGATGAAACCAAGGTAGAACTTTTTGGGTACAATTTTAAAAGACATGCGCAAAAAGAAGACAGCTTATCACCCAAACAACACCATAACAACGGTCAAGCATGGTGGTGGCAGCATCGTGCTATTGGGTTGCTTCTCTTCAGTTTGGACTGGGGCTCTAGTCAAGATAGAGGGAATCATCGATAGCTCCAATCTATTCTGGCACAAAACCTGCAGACCTCTGTTAGACAGCCAAAAGATGAAGAAAAATTTCACCTTCTAGCACAATAACGACCCAAATCAAGTCAACAAAGAAGCCTTCAGAAGAAGGAGGTCAACATTTTGGAATGGCCCAATCAGAGCCCACATCTAAATCCTATTGAAAACCAATGGAATGACTAGAAGAGGGCTGTGCACAAGAGATCACCTCACAATTTGATAGATCTGCAAGGAAGGAATAAAACCGACAAATCAAGATGTGCTAAATTGGTTGGTTCTTACCAAAAAAAAAACAAGACTGAGTCCTATATTATGAGCAAAAGGTGTTTTAACAAGGTACTGGGGAGGTTGCATAATTACTTACACATTTTCCCCACTAAAATATTAGTGTGTAAACAGTTTATATCCAACATAAATACCTTGTCCAATTAATTTCACCTGTAGTAGGTACTAATAATAAAGGATAGTAGATATTCATTAAGTTGAATAACTAAATTATAATCCAGGGTCTAATGGGTTGAAACAACAGCAATACCACTGTGTCTGCAATAAACATACAAGTGCAACACCCAATAACACACCACTGCCATGTCAATGTCACTGCAGTGCTGTAAATTGTATGGCACCCATATAATATCTGGCCAACAGTGATCCTACAGTTATCCTAATAGACAGGGTACAGAGTGCTGAAAACTTGTGTATGTTCTACATTAATGATATTGTGGAAGATTTCAATTTGGTGCCCTTCCTACAACAATAACTAGATTTATACTCTCCTCAGGTGGCAGGATGATGGCAGAATAAAACATCTGCATAGTATAAAATAATACCGGATCATTATTATTATTATTATTATTATTATTATTATTATTATTATAGTATATTTTTGGATGATCCTTTTTTGGAACTTGATTTACATGCACTAGACATAAATCCTTCTTGGGGATTAATAGGTATTTGATTTGCTATGGGTAATGTGCATGTAAGACAGTCGTCTCTGAGTAAAACAAAAAAAAAAAATTGTAGCTCTGTTTAGAATTTATGGCAAATATAAAATGACTACAAAATGGCTCACAAGAGACCCATCCAAACACAAACAAGCACTCGGGACCGTAATTCAGTTTTCCAAATGGGTTTTCTCAGCCACCTAATACATTTGTGCTGAGGCCATTGCTTAAACTATTATTTAGTTGTTGTTGTTTTTTTTTTGTTTTTTTATCATGATCTACATATTTTCCAGGTTATTTGTAAAGGTAAGTAAATTTTAAAAAAGCCTCACGAATAAAATGGTGAGTTTGGTTAGTTGAACGTTAGTGTGTGGCAACTGCACCAGGAGGTTGAAAGACGCAAGGCCGCCACCACTGTAATTTACAAGCTGATACAAAGAGACACTTTAGCTGCCTAAGCACTCCAGTGACTCCACTGAACAGGAGGCAGGGTCACTCCCCATTCTGTGCCACAATGACGAGCAGAACCGTGTAGCGCTCCCCTTCTGTTTGATTTCATCAGAGTGCCTTTGAAAGGCACATCTTAACAGCACAACAATAAAACAGCTGTGTTTGTACTGGCCCATTCATTGTTGGAAATTTTTGCCACCAGACTTTCTTTCATTTTCGCTTCCCTAAAAAGATCACACAGGCGTAATGTCAGTATCATGTTACTTCTGATAAAAAATGAAGAAAAGAAAAAAATACTTGTAAAACATGGATACTCTTGCTGTTCGATATTAGATGTGTTTTCAATAGGCTTAATCATGATTAAACTCAATACGGTTTATTTTTAATGTAAAAAAAAAAATATTTAAAAAAAATTGTCTTTGGTACATGCAAGCAAGGAGGTGTTCTAGCTCTATCTGAGAACGTGCTTATTTGATTATCACTTACGGTGCATCTCAGGCATGTGTGATGAAGTCTTGTTAATTTCTTCTGGCATCACAGTCAATTGAAGATGCTGCTACAGCTGTTTGGACCTACTGTAGATGTCACTGCTGCAGACAGATGATACCCAAACCCTAAAGCATGATTTATACACAGCAAAGCGATGCAAGCTTGGGCCAAATTTCTCCTCAAGAATTTTTACACATAACCTGTTTTTTTTTTTTTCTTTCTCTTAGAACCACTGGTCCACCTGAGTCCCCCTCTCCCTCCCGCTCAGCTTTGAGCAGACGGGCTTCTTACAGTTGGGCTGAAGCAGCATCTTTGCATTACGCGAACAGTCTGCTTCATAATCAAACACCATCTGTCGCTACATCTGAACCTGTTTTAACATCTGTGCATTCTGGTCTTAACAAAGCTGTAAAAATAAAATAAAATAAAAAAAACAGTTCAGAACTTTCACAGTTCACTGAGCTAGATGTGTATATTTACTACCTTTAATGCATCTTTATACTACTTTTATGAGGTGCCCCTAGTCTCTCCTAGCTAGGGGGCTATAAGGGGTACAAAGTTGCCAAATGCACATGACCACTGCACACTATGGCACAGAGGCATGTAGCAAGATAAAGATGGTGGAAATCTTTAAAGTGAATGAACATTTTTGCCAACAAACAAACAAACAAATAATTCTGCCTCTATTGAGGAGTCTTGAAGTTGATCATGCTTGAAGTCCTATTAGTGGAACTGGCACTACAGGCTAAATGGCAACCAGGAGTAGAATCAGCAGCATGGTGGGGGTGAAACTAAAGTGCATTCAAGGAAATTTGGGACGTGAAAGATCTCTCACAGGATGATTCAGCTGCCACCTCACCACATACTGAGTTTGTCGTGCTTCAACTTCAGATCCGCTGAGAAGCAGACCTCAGCAGCCCATGCACCATAAAACATGCTGTTGCATTTCATATGCACAGAGAAAGCATGTTAACGGCTAGAAGAGGGACAGTTATCACGTTTTCCTCTTTCTACATGTGTGGATTATCCCGTGTCCTCTAATAATAAAAGGAACTTGCGGTGTTGTCCTAATTTTACTCGCTAATATTGCCATATTAATAATTGCCACAAAGCAACTGTAAAATTTTGACTTCAAATCCTCATCTAGGAAAAAAACTGAAATAGGAATAACAATTAAAAAAAAAAAAAAAAAACTCTCCAGAAATAAAATGCCTTTAGATGAAACAAAGGAAAGATCTATAATGAAAACCCACAATGCCCCAGGCAGTAGCAGTACAGATCGTCTCATTTATTTCACATGTTAACATTCATATTATATCTATCTATTCATATGAACTTACAGTGTCTTAGCCTCATACTATAAAGAATATACTTAAGTTAATATATGGTGTCTTTATGCTACACGATATTCTCTATCATAAATTCAAGTCACTAAATGGTTCATTTACTATATAATGAGCAAAAAGATTTGAAATTAGTCTGTAAATTGAGCAGTATGACAGTAGAGGTTTTATTTTTCTAATTACAGTTAGATTGTTGTAGGAAGCAAGAAATTTTGGCCTAAACATTCAAGTTTCATATACTGTTGGATAAAAGCAAACGTGTTGCTGAAACAAAACATGCAAGTAATGTGCCACTTGGTAACATTTTAATAAAATAACCAGCTTCATGTACTGAAGTTCTACAAAAAATTATGAAATATCATATAAGGCTAATGAGGATATGTATAAACATGTGAATAAACATTTACTTTACATTACATTTACAAAGATGAGCAAGTGCCCCACATAGGTTCATGCACACTTCAGCGTAACAGAGCACAGACAAGATCACTTGGTGACATCTAGTGGCAACTTAATTATGACGCTTTCTCTGTGTTAACAAGATCACTGAAAGTCAACATTCTAAAGGTTGCATTCAAATGTGCATGCTGTTTTAATGTCTGTTCTTACACAATACTGTTTTTTTGTTTGTTTGGTTTTTTTTTTGTTTTTTAACAGGAACATAGTGAAGCTTTCAAATATGCCAAAATTAGCTGCAGTTTATAATCTGCTTTCATAAACTCTCTGACACGTGCACATGCTCAGATAGACACTGGATGGTAGATCTACCTGAGATTATAACTAGTAAATTAGGTCAGCTTAGGTCTCTTGTCATCAACTGGGTTTCAAGAGTTTCATCACTCTTGAGCACACTCCAGATATCTATGACTATTTCGCCTTATTGTTTTACCAATACCCCATTGATGTGTTCCCCTGATTGGCTCCCTGTAGCTACCTGCAATAGATTTAAAACACTGATGCTTGCCTACAAAGCCAAAAACAGACCAGCTCCCACCTACCTGAAGACACTTAGCAAATCACATTCTGTACCGTATTCCCATCAAGCCACAAGCACAGCTTGCCATCTCTCAAGGAAAACATGCATCAAGACTCTTCTCTGTTTTGGTATCAAGGTGCTGGAATTAACTTGAACTACTGATTTTCATACTAACTACTCTCCAACTAACTACTCTCCAACTAACTACTCTCCAACCCTGACTTTTTATATGATATTCAAGGGATATTCACTTCTCCAGTTGCTCTGGATAAAGGCATCTACTACAGTAGATGTACACTGGAATGTGAGAATCTGTGAATGCTACATAAATGTTTGAGAGTGACCTTTATATGCTCTGGTGTTTTTGTAAAAAAAAAAAAAATAAATAATAATAATTCTTGTTTGATGTATTGTTTAGTCAGTTGAGATTACTGACATTGTCCTTCAAAACCCTGTTGATGGTTTTAGAGGAGTTTGGGTCATATTAGGGCTGGTTCTAGCTGGTCAGGTTTAATTGTTTTCGAAAATTTCGGTCACTTTAAGGCTGGTTCCAGCTGGTCAGACTGGTCAGGTTTGATGGTTTTAGAGGAGAAACCTTGTCCGGTTTTAACAGTCTAAAATAACTGATCAAATGTGAACATTATGCTTACAAGGACTGTCCAAAATATGATTTTTCACTAAGTAGACTATATTTTATTGTGTTACTGGTTTAGTTCATGTGGCAAACTCAAAGTCTGCAGGCCAAATACTACTTGCTGCCTCCTTTCATTCAGCCCATGCGAATTTACAACAAATAATATTGAAACAGCCTGTAGTAGCTACAAGAAACATTTTCATACTATATCATATTAAAACCTTGTCATGAATCATTGTCGGTCATTAGTGTTGTTCCAGTAGAGTATTTGTATCTGAATGAAATCAGATTGTATGTGTAGCATCGTATGTGTAATTAAGCCGTGTCTCCTTCCACGGCTACTCAAGAGTTATAACATTTTACATCAAGCCTCAGTTATCAGGTATCAGTTGTCCAGTATTGGATCAGTTCTCAGGTTGCCAGAGATTACGAGTTGCCAGATACCAGATCTGGTGGCCACATGGACATGTAGTTTTCAGAGTTGAATAGGTAATGGAGTTGAATAGGTAAGACTGCTTGCAGATGATCAGTGGCAAAACTGTTTTGTGCCAGCGAATCCCTTGTTTCCCTGTAGAGAAAGTGGTGCTGTTTGGATTCAATGCCTTGGCATCGTACTCAAATTCAACTTTGACCCAGTTTACACTGACCTTTTACAAGCACAGCCAATAACATCAGCCAGTGGCTTAGTCAGGAAGTAAATTCAAGGGGATGAGTAAATATAAAAAATAATCACAGCATGATCTATACAGTTCTCTTGATAAATGTCTTGCAATTGGGATTTGAACAGTTAAGCTTACATTATCCAGATTTTGATGTCCAACTATAAATAGATCTTTTTATTTCTACAGATATTTTTTGCTTACAGTTCTAATGCAAGGACAAGAGCTACACATTACATGTGAAATGTTTGCTACTGTTTGAAATTTATTATTTATAATCATTCTGGCGTGATTCAGATAAAAAAAAAAATTAAAACACATAAAACTTTATATAGATTGATTTGTTCCGTTTTGACGCAGAGGGTTTCAGAATGCAGAGGGCTTCACGTTTTACGCCGAGGGTTTGTTCAATTTTTGTGACTGTGTTATGGTCACCTGATTGATTGTAGCTTATTGTATAAGGCCCAAATAAAATAATAATAATAATCTGCTTTGTATATTGTTTGAGGCTCTTAGAACTGCAGGCATGCAGCAAAACAGCTGGGGCCTAAACTAAACACACAACAACTGGAGCCAAAAGTGCACTTACACACTGTTTCATTTGTTGTTCAAAATAAACTATGTTTCTAGCCTATCAACTGTTATGTGTTTATACTTATGCCTCAAATTATATAATGCTATTAGATTTTTAACAAGCAGTTCCAGCAAATAAAGGTACCATAAAAAGCCCACTGGAAAGGTTTATGGGATGTTCCCATGACGTAGTGTTTTTATTAGCTGGAATGTAACCCTGCGGGCTTTAGGACTGCGCAGGCATCTGTTGTTATGCTTAGGGTTGCCAGATCTCTTATAGAATTGATATCACCATGTTTTATTCTTTAAATAATAAGCAGTAGACTTATGCGTATGTGGACTACTGTAGTGATTTCAGTTGAGTGAATTAACAGCTGAAACTGGGATGACGTGTTTAGAAAATAAATGAAATGACTTTTAAAATCATCTTTTAAAAGCTGTAAAATAAAACGACTTTGTTGTGTGAATGTGTACTTTTTGTATTTTACATATAATAATCTGTAATGTTCGGGATATCTGTGTGGTTTTTACGTCTTAAAACATTTCATATGTTTGTACATATTAAAATAAAGAAAAATTGGCTATGGTGGTCGTTTTTAGGAAATCCCGTTTCCGAGTTTACTGACATTTGTAAGGGTGTTTTTAGGCAGACCTGGCAACCCTGGCTATACCGTAACCCCCCGGCTGAGCTGTTTGTCTTCTTACCATGTGGTGTGCTTGGGTAGTGTTACTGGACCTTCTGCAGTTATTCTCCTGAAATCCGCAGAACAAACTAGTACTCTTGTTCGCGAAGGGAACTTTAAGTCGAGCTGACGACTTGACGTTGACAGCGAGGGCCACGATCACAAAATGAAATCCGAGGGAATCGAAGGTTGTGAGAGATTCTTAAGCCCTGGAAAAGGCCGAGGGGTCAGAGCAACGAAGCATTTTCAAGTGGGTGACCTGGTCTTCGCCTGTCCCGCATATTCCTACGTGTTGACAGTGAACGAGAGGGGGAGCCACTGCGAGTTCTGCTTCACAAGGTAGCCTTGGGTCAGTGCTGAAGTGTTGCTTGTGTCCGTCTCAATGGGCGTAGTTTTTGATCCTGGAGTTTTAAAGACCCGTCTGTATGATTGTGTCTTCGCAGAAAGGAAGGGCTGTCCAAGTGTGGAAAGTGTAAGCAGGCCTACTACTGCAACGTGGAATGTCAGGTAGGCCTCAAAGACCGCGGATAGAAAGACTGAAAATATATGGGCAGTTCAGTTTGCATACAGGTTTTTGTTTTGTTTAGTTTTTTTTGGAGACGATACTGAAGTTGGTTTCTCTTTCGCAGCTTCTTATTCGAGTTCTCCGTTCCACCTTAAATGATTGCAGATACCATATAGCGCCGCTAGAGGGCCTTGATTTGAGTTCAACCGTGCACCACAGCATTGAAATGGCCAATTATAGTAGGACTTGCACAAATGTATTTAGGAGCAAGACCTGAAGATGCAAAGGCGCCTTGTTGTTGTTGTTGTTGTTGTTGTTGTTGTTGTTGCTGTTGCTGTTTTTAGGGGACCAACACTGATGTTGTACAACCTAATTGTAAATTGTAAATATTGTAAAAAAAATATTTGCTTCTGATCTCTCCACCCCCCTGGTTGAGAAACACTGATTTACACCAATCATCCTGTTCAAAAGTGTACACCCCCCACTCTGGCTCTTAATGTATCGTGTTGCCTTCTTGAGCATCAGTGAATGTTTGCACCTTCTGTAATAGTCGTGTTCGAGTTCCTCAGTTGTCCTCAGTGTGAAAAGATGGATCTCAACATCATATAGCCGTTGTTGGAAAGGGGTCAAATATGTAGAAGATGCTGGAAAAGTAAAGAATGTGCAGGACCTGGAGGATTTTTCTGAAGAACAGTGAGTGGTTTAACTGCTCAGGACAAACAAGGGACTCCTGAACAACTCTCACAAAACATAAACACAGTCGCTGATCATCCAGGTAACGAAACACGGTATTAAGAATCGAGCGTGTGTAAACTTTTGAATCATTTGTGTAAATTCAGTTATTATTGTGTGTTGTGGACTTTACTGTTTACATATATATATTTTTTAATTATTAACATTTTGCAGATTCTGCAAGGTGTATGTAAACATATGGCCTCAACTGTATATGGTAGCTCTCGCGGTCGAGAGAGCCGCTTTTGCCACTGCAGCAACAGCAATTTAGAGTTAAATGACATGATGAAAACTATTAATGAAATATCAAGGGAAATTATTAAAATATTAATATTATTGTCCAAAAAAAGCTTATTAAAATAAGGTGCTAACTAACTAAATTATTTCACAAAACCCTCTTAATTTCATGTCATCTCAGACAGTCTCTAAGAATGTCTGCATGTCTTGACGGTCATTAAAAGGACAGATTTTTCAAAACGTTCCTCTCGTCTTCATCAGTTAGAGCAACCGAGGATGGTCAGCTTCTGGGGCCTGTTCTGCACCGCCCATGTGCCTGGCTCTATCACGATCACTTTTTAAGATTATTTAATTAATCTTACTGCAGTCTCGTCGCTGGTGCCTTCCTGAAATTAACATGACAACAGTTTTTTCAGCACTGTCACCCTTAATAGGGCATGCTTGGCCAAAACAATAAGCAATTAAGTACAAGCATGAAAACAAACACTATTACAACATACTTCAGTTAAATATAACTTGGAACAGGATTGGATATATATTGCAATACTTGGGAGTTGGGGTGGATAGTCTGAGACCTCACCAGCTCCGTGAAATCATACTGAAAAGACCTAATAGCACTAAAGCATTGATCCAGGGGGCAAAGCATGCCTACACCAACATGGGTGCAAGCACTGAATCAACTCATATCCATGTGAGAACTGCTGTGGGCAAGGCAGAAACCAAATTATGCCATTGTATACTAGTCTTATCTTTCAGTATGTGGTGTGTATTTTGGTAATCCAAGACATTTTAACCCCTTAAACTGTGTTTTGAACATTGTTTCCTATACAGAGAAACTAGACATTTTATCAAAAAAAAAAAAAAAACAGTTATTTTAAGTGTGAAGGCTTTGGGCCAGACTGGAAATAAATGATTTAATTTTTATTTTTCATTTTTTATTTGTAAGTCCCAGGATTTTGCGATTTTTGCGATCGCAAAAATTAGCGCAAAGTCAAGCGAACTCCGCAGTATTCTGAGGAGCTTGCGGTTTTTCACAATTCTCATGGATTTGCGCCAAGAAGCGCCATGCGATGTCATCACAACATGTGTTTAGCCAAAGCCCTCTTCGATTCACGTGCGTTGGAACATGAGTACAGCTGAAAGGTCTCATTTACCTACATACATCACTGTGAAAGACAGTGAAAAAGAATTTTGTGGGATTGCAATTTCACCAGTTCGAATAGTTTTCCGCAAAGAGAGCACAAAAAACTTTGCAAACTACAAGTTGCATCACAAATTCTGAAAAAACCTGCAGCAAAATCAAACATTTTTAGCTGCAACAATTACAAAAACGCCACCAAATCCTGTACGGACTGCCTTTCTTTTCGAATGTAGTGAGTTTTTGGTGGTCCAGGATGTTTTAACCCTTCAAACGGTACTTTGAACATTGACTCATAGGGAAAGTATTTGTACAATTTATACAACATATGATCATTTTAAGGGTATCAAAGGGTAAAAAAAAAAAAACAATGTACTAACAACAAAAAGCAAAGCAGGTAAAACTACATATGTGCAAGTGCTGTAATTGGCCATTTCAGTGATGTGTTACAATACACCAGTTTCCTCTACCTGCACAGTTTCGTACCTACAATCATTTAAGGTAGAATGGTGAATAAGAATCTGTGTATGGGGAAACAAACTTTAGCCTATTACCAGACTGGCAATGTATCCTGACCCCCACCTTTCCTCTTGTAGGTGATCCCAAAGGGGGTATGTAGGTTACCAGGCGCTTGCCTGCTGTCACCCCCCCAGGCTTGATTTGACTGGTGGGTCCCAGGTACACAAGCCCCTTCTGGAGCCACAAAGGGGTGTTGAACTGATGTGTTAAAACAGTTGTTCATGCCCTCACTATTGTACATTAACTGAACACAATGCATCTCATTACCCTGCTCACAATAAACTGCCTTAATAGTCTTGTCTATGAGCCATGATTTCTTACTACATGCTTACCAAGATTTTATATTGAATATACAGTGGTGCTTGAAAGTTTGCGAAGAATTTTCTATATATCAGCATCAGTATGTCTTAAAATATGAACAGATTTTCACACAAGTCCTAAAAGTAGATAAACAGAACCTAATTAAACAAATTAGATAAAAATATTATACTTGGTCATTTATTTATTGAGGAAAATGATCAAATATTACATATCTGTGAGTGGCAAAAGTATGTGAACCTTTGCTTTCAGTATCTGGTGTGACCCCCTTGTGCAACAATAACTGTAATTAAACGTTTACGGTAACTGTTGATCAGTCCTGCACATCTTGGAGGAATTTTAGCCCGTTCCTCAGTACAGAACACCTTCAGCTCTGGGATGTTGGTGGGTTTCCTCACATGAACTGCTTGCTTCAGGTTCTTCCACAACATTTCTATTGAATTAAGGTCAGGACTTTGACTTGGACATTCCAAAACATTAATTTTATTCTTCTTTAACCATTCTTTAGTAGAACGACTCGTGTGCTTAGAGTCGATGTCTTGCTGCATGACTCACTTTCTCTAGAGATTCAGTTTATGGACAGATGTCCTGATATTTTCATTTAGAAATCTCTGGTATAATCCAGAATTCATTGTTCCATCAATGATGGTACGTCGTCCAGGCCCAGATGCAGCAAAACAGACCCAAACCATGATACTACCACCACCATGTTTCACAGATTGAATAAAGTTCTTATGCTGGAATGCAGTGTTTTCCTTTCTCCAAACATAACACTTCTCATTTAAACCAAAAAGTTCTATTTGGTCTTATCCATCCACAAAACATTTTTCCAGTAGCCTTCTGGTTTGTCCATGCGATCTTTAGCAAATGCAGATGGGCAGCAATGTTCTTTTTGGAGAGCAGTGGCTTTCTCCTTGCAACCCTGCCATGCACACCATTGTTGTTCAGTGTTCTCCAGATTGTGGACTTATGAACATTAACATTAGCCAATGTGAGAGAGGCCTTTAGTTGCCGGGTTCCATTCTGATCTTGCAGGCTGTTGCATGTCTTGCTCTTGGAGTGATGATCGAGCACTCCTGGGGAGGGTAACAATGGTCTTGAGTTTTCTCCATTTGTACACAATCTGTCTGTCTGTGGATTGGTGGAGTCCAAACTCTTTAGAGATGGTTTTGTAACCTTTTCCAACCTGATGAGCATCAACATCTCTTTTTCTGAGGTCCTCAGAAATCCCCTTTGTTTGTGCCATGATACACTTCCACAAACACGTGTTGTGAAGATCAGACTTTGATAGATCCCTGTTCTTTAAATAAAACAGGGCGCTCACTCGCACCTGATTGTCATCCCATTAATTGAGAAAACACCTGACTCTAATTTCACCTTCAGATTAAACTGCTAATCCTAGAGGTTCACATACTTTTGCCAGTCTTAGATATGTAATATTGGATCATTTTCCTCAATAAATAACTGACCAAGTATAATATTTTTGTCTCATTTGTTTAATTGGGTTCTCTTTGTCTACTTTTAGGAATTGTGTGAACATCTGATGTTTTAACCCCTGTAAAAAAAAAAATAATAAAAAAAATAAAAGGGTCATTTATCAATCCAAAATCATTTCTGTAATCATTTTATTGATACCTACTCCATTTTTGTTAGGGAGTACTTTTTCATATTCAAAAGAGTGCAATGACGTCTCATTATAGCAGGCTTACATAAAATATACAGCAACCAGATTCTTATGTATGGTTACTTTTGGTATGGTTTGTTTGGTCTGAGACCGTCTGAGCGAGCTGCTCTCACTTTGAGAAAGCAAACCGTGAATTGACCCTACTGCAGGAAGTCACCCAAACACAAGGTGCAAACTGAGCAGACAAAGCTGTAGCACTACATAAATGATCAAATGTTTTGTTATTTAAACACATTTGAACTATCTGCTGCTTTGTTGAAGAGAAAAAGCAGTGCAGGGCATTATCACTGTTCTATGTTGAATGTAATTTATGTGTGAAAGCTTCTTTGCCATTTCCTTAGAAAGGAGATTGGTCCATGCACAAGCTGGAATGCTCTGCCATGTGTTCATATGGAGAAAACTGGTGTCCCTCTGAAACTGTGCGACTGGTCGCTAGAATCATCATGAAGCAGGTATGTACGGCTCTAGTGGATTATTTTGTTAATGAAACTGCATCACAGTGTATAGATGTACATTTTGCAGCTATTGCAAGCCAAGCTAACATTTCCTGCCATTGTCGAATGGTACAGAATGAGACTTCTTAAAACTTGGAATCATCTGAATACTTGGCTCCAGGGCAAGTTTTCCCTGACCTTTACCCATCCTCCAGTACATTTTACAGTCACCTTTCATTTAATGTGTACAACATTTAAAAGATCTCATGGTACCATCAAGACCTGCTGAATATATAACTACATGTAGGCGTTGTAACTCGGAGCAGAAACATCCACATGTTAACAGTCAAACAGCAAGGCGTGAAACTGTAAGCAAGGAAGAATTGTTGAGGCACATCTCTTATCTTTAGTTTTTAAAGAGATTGGCTTTTTAAATAAAATGTACACCTAGACGTATTAGGGATGACTTTTTAACCTTATTTGAGTAAATATGTAAAAGTGTCACAAATATGTGAATATGTGACATTTGGCATTCACATTTGGCTCTGTATCTCCACCGCATCATCTCTGTGGCCACATATCAGATTGTGTGCACTATGTAGGGCTCTACGTGGTAGCTCTACGTGGTAGCTCTACGTAGTTTGGCTTTTTGCAGTATCACAGTAATAACGAATTACAAGGCAATAACATGCTCAATAAAGTGGAATTTAGAGAACTAGGAAGCACCAACTACTTAACTAAGAAATCCTAATTCTAAATAGCAAAAAAGAAGAAAACTGTGAAAGGGTGTGAGCAAGAGAATGAGTGGAGGAAGGGAGAAGTGAGTAAGTGTATAAGTGAGCAAGCAATGAGAGGGGTAATGGAGAAAGAGGGAGAGTGTATTGTGTGCCAGTTTGCCTGTTTGTACTAAACGTATTACCTTGATATGTGACCGCACCTCATCATCTGTGAAACAGTAGAACAACAGACGAGAAAAATGTGGCAGGGAGTTCAAAGACTAGTATGTGGTGAACGTCCAGCCGTAGAAACTCTAGCAATGTTTCCGATGATAAAAATGAGTTCCAAAGTGAACTAAAGTTAACAGGAACAATGTTATGGGACTTCAGGGATTACTTTTCCTTAGTTAAAAACAAATGGAGATCTCTGAGTGATGTGTTGGTAAGTAGAGCGTGAAAGACAGGATGTGAGAGATGGAACTTAAGGAGGGAGGGGAGATTTGCAAGGGTGCATGGGAATCCCGGGATTTTACCGAATACGTTTGGAACAGTTGAAGCAGTTTGCTTCAATTTACAAAAAACGTGTAAATTTATGCACAACTTAAAAACCTTTTCCTACCAGATGTACACAAGACAAAGACGGAAACTATTGATTTTCAATTGAGAAAGATTTCCCTCTCTTTGTTGTCCCACCTTGAGGGTTGACCTGATAGAGAGCGAACAATGGCTTGAAGGTCTTTTTCATGCTTTAACGTTGTGTCCAGTTTACCGTAGCGTTACAGTTCTGTAAGAGAAGCCCCTACCTGTGGATGAATGGTACCTACATTCAGTTCCAGTCCTGTGAAAGATGTCCTGTCTGGTGCCAATACTGGAAAAAAACAGAACCTCAATGACTACGGTCCAGTGGCCTTAAACATCACACACGTTAGGATGGATGATGCAATTGCTGTAACCGTTCTCTTCTTATCTTATCGTATCTTATCTTAATGATGGTTGTTACTTGGAGGCATAACATTGGATTTCTTCAGTACGTTATTAGCTACCGTTAGCTAACGATGCTAAATTTGTAGCATGTTTTTACATGTAGCTTAATGTTATGTAAGCTTTGTAAACTTTTTTTTGTAGGTTGCTAGATGACGAATGTTATCTCAATTTAATGGGCAGGTTGCCGGCAGTTTTGTACATGCATCAAGAGATTCAGATGCAAAAGAACGCTGTGGGTGGAGATCAGTCAATGCATACTTGTTTAAATTGACTTGAAGTGTATTGGCTTTCTTGTAAGATTTAAAAAAAAACAAACAAACAAAAAAAAAAACCTTCAAGTGTTGCCATATTTCTTTCTGATATGGTCCGGCGTTCCTCCTTTGATTTAGCAAAAGCAGTAGATTTTTGCTGAGGCACTTTTTCAGACTTTCCCGGATTTCTTTAGGTTGTATACGATTACAGGAAGTCATCTTAGCTCTTCTACATGTAAGTGCAGCACCCTCTACCTGAATTTGATAATGAACCATCTCAAAACAGCAACATCAGGGAGTAGGCTGAGTTATCTGGGGGTTTTGTAATGTACAGTAGATGAATTTGAATTCAGCTGTTATGGGTGATCTGGGAGTACAGTTCTCATACTGCTGCTCAGGACTACATTGCTCAGGAGTTTGCGTTATCGTGACTACTATGCAATAATGTCTTAGTTTTCTGTAGTGGTTAATGTTTACGGTATTGTTTATGTAGTTTAGATTCTATTGTATAATTTATTACTTTTATTGCTTTTATACACCCTTTTGTCTTGCATCCCATGTTGTCTCATGTTAATTGTAGCACTGGGAACTATATATTCATTCCTAACGTTACTGTACGTGATGAGACGAATGATGACAAAGCATGCTTGACTAGCGTATATCATTTTATTCTTCTAATAGTAATACACTATATTAAATTGCCTGTATTAAAGTTACTTTAAGTGAGTGCCATTAGATACTACTTTCTGTACTTTATATTTTTGTCTATTCACATGTGTACAGTATGGATGGAGTCCGTGTTTTCAAATATCGTGGCTATCTGTTTCATTGCTAACATGTTGCTATCCTGTGGTATTGTTTTGTTTTTTTGTTTTTTCCAGTGCCATGGTACATGTGTAGATGATATATATGCAACATGGCTGAAAGTTTGTGGACACGTGACAATGACACCCATTTGTGCTTGTTGAACATCCCATTGCAGATTTAGTCCCCCTCTAGTGCTATAACAACCTCCATTCTTCTGGGAAGGCTTTGCACTAGATTTTGGATCGTGGCTGTAGGGATTTGTGTCATTCAGCTACAAGAGCATTAGTTAGGTCAGGCACTGATGTCGGGTGTGCAGTCGGCTTTCCAGCTCATCCCAAAGAGGTTCAGTATGGTTGAAGTCAGGGCTCTGTGCAGGCCAATCAATTTCTGACACTCCAACCTTGGCAAACCATGTCTTTACAGACCGGTGAAGGGAAATTGTAATGCTACAGCATTATGCATAGCAGACATCCTGTACAATTGTGCGCTTCCAACTTTGTGGCAGTTTGGGGAAGGCTCACATATGGGTTTTGATGGTCAGGTGTACACAAACTTTTGGCTATATAGTGTGTATATCTGATGAAATATTATTAGGTGGCCCTTGTCAACTATAAACAGCACTTCCTTGAATTAGGAAAGACAGGGTTGTTTTGAAAGATAGCTCCCTTGCTTACACAGCAGTCACATTAGATAAAATACTTGCCAGAAGAGTCCACAGGGCTTCAGGTTGAGACCAATTATTAACTTGAGTGACGTAGCTGAGGAACTGTACAAGTTCAGTAGTTGAGTAAAGTTACAAGGGTGAGTCTAATGAAAAGCTTGAAATAATTGTGAATTGTGTGACATAAATAAAGGATAAAAACAGACTATACATGGCTGTAATCTCGGGTATCATCTACAACCTGCAGTCAGGTCAAAACAGCATGGGTTTCTGCATACTGGTGTGATGAGTGATTCCCATGTTTTTGGACCACTAAAGGAGGGTGGAAAAAACTTCCGGTCGGGATAAGGAAGTGTAACAGATGGCGCATCATTCCTATCTGCAATACATAAAAATAAAGTTTTCATTTGATTGACTTGCAAATTGCTGATTGTTATAATTTGTGAACAACAACAAAAACCTTATAATTCCCAGCAGCCCCTGGGGGCATAGTGGTAGGGTTCACATTATTAACAAAACAAAAGAAACTTCTGTTTAAATCTGATTTTTTTTTTTTTTTTTTTTTTTTTTTTTTTTTTTTTTTTAGAAGCTTCTGACTGCCCTATTGGCAAATGGCAAAATCCAGCTAACTTGGCCAAAAACCAACGCCTGTATACTCTCTATATATATATATATATATATATATATATATAAAAATGTATTATTTTGTAACGATTGCTGAATGCACAATCATCTGCCATACACAATTCTTTAATAACACTTAAGTAAACATTTGCCTTTCTTTGTCAGAAATTCCAGACAGAGCTGACTCAGTCTGAAAGATTGTTATCCCTGAAAGAGTTTGAAGCACGTAAGTATGGTCTCTTGTGTCCTAGTTATTGCCACACTTCATACCATAGACCAGTGTAATGCTGGTTTGCTATTTATTTTTTATAACAAGTCCCTGTTTAGTTTGGAAACTAAATAAAGCTAATGTTTGAAATATAAATGCAGTGTCTGGAAAGTTATGGTGGAGTAGGCTTTACATGGCTGAATTATCAAAACTAAGGACTATTATAAAGCACTGGGTGGAAAAGCTAACTGATGTGAAATTCCTCCATGAAATTCATAATAAACTAATGCTAGTATGAATAGGGCAAGGTCTAGGAACATAATGAAGCGAGAGGAGTTACCAGCTAGAGGGGAGTTGGTACAGTGAGTTAGTTTCTTTTCTTTTGTAGATTCAGTGCTTGTTTAAGTGCCTAGTGAAGAGGTGACACTTCAGGCTTTGTTTGGAGACAGTCAGTGACTCGGCTGTTTTTGGACAGCCAGGGTAAGTTTATTCCACCCTTTTGGTACCAGGACAGAGAAGAGTACTTATGCATGTCCTTCTTGTTTCGCGAGAGATGATTGGTTAAGTTGAGCCATGCTTGTGGCTTTAAGGGAATATTGTATAAAGTGGTGTTTGATAATTGTCTCGTGCTAGCTGGTCTGTTTTGGCTTTGTAGGCAGCACTCATGCTGGAAGCTCATTGACAAGTTTGCAGCTGTATTCGTTAGGGAATGGGGATCCTTTATCTACCAGAAATGTGGTAACAGTACTATTTAGTTTATGTCTAATGTGGAGGGTGATAGGAGCCATAGTAGTAGAAGGGTCAGGATCTGACACCGACATTAGGCAGCAGGAGTGCACCTACAGCTTCACAGAGCGAACAGGTTATTAGGTATTTTCTATTCAAGTGTTTTAAAAGTGAGTACAGGACCCTGGGCAGACCTAACTATGATGGCACAATAAAAGGAAGAGCCAGAACATGCAGCTACAAGCTCTTCTAGGATCGTGGCGAGGGTAGCTTCACTACTGAAATCTGACCAGGGTCACGGTCAGATTTTTTTAATGAGTGGTTCGATAACTCTTAGTTTAACAGATTTCGCTACATAGCCAACAATAAGGGGGGAGTTTCTTAATTTTAACAGATCTTCTGGTGGTATTTAGGGCAGTGAACTACTGACCGGAAGGCTGTGAGTTCAGATCCCAGTACTGTCAAGCTGCCACTGCTGGGCCCTCAAGCAAAGCCCTTAACCCTCAAATGCTCAGAGGTATAAACAAGATAAATGTAAGTCACTCTGGATAGACTGCCAAATGCCGTAACTGTAAAATCTTGAAGAAAACGTGTAGGTCTCAGATCTAGTGCACAAGTTGATGATTATTGGGAGGAATGGACTTGGATTAGGACCAACATAACCTGTCATATGTCCTCAAGCAATATAAACCTAGCAGGACTCTCAGGTCATTAGGAACTAGTCAGCTAGTAATGCTAAGGGTAGATACAGTAATAAGCATGGATATTCATGCTTTTCTCACATCGCGGATAGATTATTGTAATTCATTGTACTTGGGTCTTCCTCCGTCATCTCTTGCTCGTCTCCAGACGGTTCAGAATGCAGTTGCAAGGTTGTTGACAAAGGCAAAGAAATACGATCATGTCACCCCGATTTTAGCATCGCTCCATTGGCTCCCGGTCCAGTTTAGGAACCAGTTTAAGATTCTCTTGTTTGTCTTTAAAACTCTTCATGATCAAACTCCTTCTTATCTCAAAGATCTTCTTACACCACATTCATCTAGCAGATTTTTAAGATCTTCTGATAGGTTTCTTTTGTATGTCCCTCGATCACGTTTAAAAACTAAAGGGGACAGAGCTTTTTCAGTCTCCGCCCCTCGTTTATGGAATCAGTCGCCACTGGACATCCGCCTCGCACCCTTGATTATCATTTTTAAAAAGAGGCTGAAAGCGTATCTCTTCTCCCAGGCATTTTAATCTAATTTTTACTATTGTCTATCTTTACGTGGAGAAGTGGGCTCAGTAGGTGAACCAATATATCTGGGAGATTTTTTTTTTTACAATAAAAGTTCTGTACCGTAGCTCACCTGACTTTTTTTTTTTTTTTTTTTTTTTTTTGGGTTTTGATTTATTGTTTATATTCTTTATTGTACATGTGGTCTCGTTTTGCTGTATTGCTTTTTGAGATGTTGTCAAGAGAAAAACATGTCCAATAAGAATTTTCAGTTCATATGACAACTTGAACCTGAATTAAGTTTGTTAGCCAAGGAACTTTTATGAATATACATGCCACTTATTCAACTATTCCCTGGTTATATTTTCACAAAGCAGTTTTGCAGAGATCTGTAATAATAGAACTGGCGAAACCACCATGCTAGTATGTATGTGCTCCTGGGGTTTTAGGTAACTGAGATAAAAATGAAATGTTTCACTAAATGATGCATCATATTGTAAGTACTATGGAGAAGTGAATATCTATTTGGAAATGTCAGATCTCTTAGCTGTTAGTCATAAGGCTGCAGTAATTATCGAGTCATTGTGAGTCTTGATAATCATGTAAATTCTCAAAAACTTGTAAGCATGATGATCTTTTCTTAATTAACAATGCTTAATCTGTCTGGTATTTTCAAACACATATTAACGTGGTTCCCTATTATTTTGTCAAGATTTGGACAAGATAGACAATGAGAAAAACGAGATGAACCAAACAGACATTGCTGCACTCCATCACTTTTATTCTAAGCATCTGGATATTCCAAGTAATGCAGCTCTGGCAGAACTCTTTGCCCAGGTAAGTGACTTTAGTGTTTCTCGGTACTGTAAGAGGAATTTGTTTAACAGCACAGCTGACTTAAACTTCAAAACGCTTTCACATTACTTTAAACATTTCAACTTTTCAAGTATGTTGTGATGAGTTCACAAAAAAGTGTTGTTAACATGCTAACTAACGTAAATGTTTACAAAACCATTTGTAATTTTTAATACTCCCAATGTTAATTGGTAAGCACAGTCAGTTTTAATCGCATGTAAACAATATCAGTGGATACCATACTAGCTTTTATATTTTTGTTTTATTCTGAGTAATGTTAGGTCAATGATGGAATTTATATATATATATATATATATATATATAAGTATATTGATAGCACAATGTTCAATATATCAACTTACAAGAGTAGAAAGGCTGGTATGGTATCCACTGATACCAAGGTTGCTGTGGAGCAAAACAATTAGACACGCTTGTTAAAAACTGACCTTTAGAGTGTGGGCTGTTACGTTAATGCAACCCTGTGACTGTGCCTCTTCCTGTCTCCCCCACCACAACCATTATCATGTTTAATTAATCTGCTTTTATATCATTTTCTGGTTAATGGCTATCAGCAGATTTTCACCCTGTGTTAATATATAAACTGCGTATTTCCAAGTACTATCAAATGGATAACAGTTTCACGCAGGTTAAGGCATATAATACCTACAGTACTGTGCAAAAGTCTTAGGCACCCGGTTTTGTACATACTGTGTTATAGACTTTTATTTTATGACTTTTACATTTTCGAGTCAGTACAAAAACATTTTAGATTTAAAAACACAAGTTTTCCAGCACAAAATGAAATGTTACAGAAACATTTTTGTATGTCAGTAAAGAAAGCAGCATATTACACAAGAGACCACTTTTCAGACAAAAAAACAAAACAAAAAAAACACCAACACAATGAAGTCTGCTGGGTTTTGCTGCAAAAGTAAGAAGCAAGTGCGACAGTCAAGGTCTCGGTCAAAGAACCGTGGCTGGTTCTGTAAGATACTCAGTAAAACTTACAGCTCATTTTCTTATAAAACTGCACTAATTAATAATTCCTGAGACTACAAAAAATTTTAAGCAAAGGGTCATCATACAAAATATTGACTTTGTTTCATTTATTACTGTTTATTACTCTTTTATAGTATTTTTTTTTAAAATATAGAAACCTTTAATTACATTATTTTTGAAGGCATCTTCGTTCTACAACATTTTTTTTTTGTATGTGCCTAAGACTTTTGCACAGTACTGTATGTGCATTTCTATATCAGTTGTACACGGGTGGGACCCGCAGATATATTGATGTCAAAATGAACTTAAAAACTGCAATTAAAAAATAAGTTTTCTTTATGTGTCCAAGTAAAGTTAGGGAGCACAAATACTATCGAACTAACAGCTTTTGGGGGGTTCTTGCAACTTGAATGTAAACACAAAAGACATGGATTTTGGTTGGTTGGTTGTTGTTTTTTTCCCCTTTTGTGAGCACCAAAATTTAAATCTAGTAAGAGTTCATCCACCAACCACAAACACTTTCAGGCCTGAGTAGGACTGAGATTGAACAATAATCTTTTTTAATGTGGCATGACTTGCACTCACTGATGAAAGTGAACTTTTGACAAATGCAGCACATACACTTGCTGCTTATTTTAACTAAAGAGATCAAGTGACCTCAAGAGTAATGCGATAAAGGTTTCGCTTTTCAACATGGAACATTTTCTTCATGTGACTAAGGAAAAGCAATACCACGTATTGTATTCCACGTTTTATCACAGGTGCTTGAATTTTCACTCTGGCACAGAATCGTATCCATAGAGACCACACATTTCACTTGCACCCACTAGGAGAAAGGCTCACCCCTTCTGTTCCGAGCCTGTTATTACCAGCAAGGCGATGTAAATGCATTTACATCAAGCTAAAAACCCTGTTCGTGAGGAGTTGAGGTATTTTTAATTCATTATCATTGAAGTGTTCAGTGAAGAGGTAGGTCTGAAGAGGTTTGTTTGAAGACAGACAGCTGTTCAGACAGTCAGGGAAGTTCATGGTCGCCTGGGTGCCAGTACAGAGAAGCGTTTTGACGTGTGTCTTGGTTGTATCTTCAGGAATGGTGGGTCAGAGCAGAGCGGGGTTTGATAAGTGCCTTCAGGTAGGAGGGGGCTGGTCTGTTTTTTAGTTTCGTAGGCAAGCATCAGTGTTTTACATCTGAAGCCAGTGGAAGCAATACAGCGAAGGGTTGATGAGGGAGAATGTGGGAAGATTGCAAAAAAATCTTGCAGCTGCAATTCTGGATCAGGTGCAGGGGTCGGAAGGCACACAGATGATCAAGACCTGTCAGGTGCGAGTTACAGGAGTCCAATCTCAAGATGAACAGGGTCTACAGTAGCACCTGAGTGACTTCTGGAAAGAAATGGGCAGATCCTTCTGATGTCCTAAAGGAAAAGCCTACTTACCTGAGTCAGGATACCTGTATGAGGAGAAAGATGGTTGGTTGTCCAGACCTACCCCAAGGTTGCATGCATTTCTCCGGCAATATCTCTGCACAGAGGCCATCCGAGTGCTGTTTAGTTCATCTGATTAAAAAAAAAAAAAAAAAAAAACATTGACTCATACTGTTTTTGTTGCTGTTCCAACTCATAGTATTAACTTCTCTCTCTAACAGGGTTTGATAGTATTCATAGACTTCGTTCTAATTGTACTAGCATATGAGAGTGTGGAGACTACGATGCACTTCTGTAAGTCATTCTGGAAAAGGACATCTTCCAAATGCTGTAAATGTAAATAACGTCAGAGAGTAGAACTGTATTTTGATTATTATGTATGTATGATTATTAATGATGGACATTCATATCCGGGCTCGACATTAATGCTTGTCCGGGACAATTGAATTTATTACTTTTTTTTTTGGACAGGCAAGTGAAAGAGAATGTTACTTGCCTGACCGGATAAGTAGCCTGAAAATGTCAATAATAATAATAATAATAATAATAATAATAATAATAATAACTGGCTTTATTTGTGATACAGCCTTTGTGATGCAGTCAGTTATAACCAAGTTCACATTCTTCTGCTGCCGAAAATAATCTAGAGCGTGTAGGCTGCCACATTCAGCGGAAACTAGGAAAGAGCAGGTTTAAACAAGCAGTTGCTTAGAAATAATCTTGACCCATCAGAATCCGATTCGACTTTACCTCAGGCAACAGCACCGAAGCGCGTCGTTTTCATTTTCTAAAATGCAATGCAATGTTTCTCAAGCCTCGCACCCTAGCCAAATGCCTGGTAAAGCATCAAAGTAAAAAAATAAATAAATATAAATATATAAATAATTTTATAAATAAACGTTCCACGGAATCTAACACAGATTATGAAAATAAAAGGGAGAGGAAATTGATCCCTACCTGGAGAGATGATTGACAGGTCATGTTCACAGCTCAGTACACATGCTATAATGTTACCATAAACACTGTAGCCAGTGCCACCCAGTGTAAGTTTACTTTTCTGCCGCAGAGAATCGACTTTATTGGATGATTTATTGGATAATTTTTGACAACATATAGACAGAAACTTTAGCATGTTGCTTGAGTGTAACTCTTACTGAATTTAAAGCAACTTGTTCTACAACTATAAAAGTGGCTAATGTTTTTATATTGTGATTTTTAAAAAAGCAAGACGTATTCCTCTATTACAGTTCATGTTTATTAATCAAGGGGACAAGTGCTTTCAGGCACGATACACTTCTGCGCCAGCACAACATGAAGGAAAACACAATGTGAAAAATTACGTTTATGCGGTTGCGTCTTTCCAGGACCGCAACACTGCTGTTTCCAACTACCACATCACTGTTCAGTGTGGTGGTGTTTAAAGTTGAATGACTCAAGTAAGGTGTTATGAGGTGATAGAACACTGATGAGAGTATATTTCTTCTAAATAATTTTTTTTTTTACACCACAATTGGAAAAATTTTCCTTTTTTTCTCTTTTGGACAAGTGAATAACAATGCTTAATGTCAGGCCCTGCATATACTGTTACTGACTTAGCCAATTTAGAAAGAAAAATCAGTTAACAATATCACTAAGCTCTCTTGCAGGAGACTCTGTGCTCAGAACTAAGCGCTGTAATTTGAGTATCATGCTGGGTTACATTTTGCACAATATCTGTAGCCTAAACTGTGTTTTATTTGAATTATGTAAGACCGCTTTAGATACAGAAAAAGCTAATTGATTAAGAAATGCATTCCACAGTATAGGGCTTAGTAGAGGTCTTACATGTACATGAGTATGTGAGTACACACCGCTCAGGAAATCAATTTTACTCTTCGTTACAGGTGAACTGTAATGGTTTTACCATTGAAGATGAGGAGTTGTCTCATTTGGGCTCTGCAGTCTTTCCAGAGTGAGCAGGATGATGTTATGCTCTCCCTCACAACTTATTAATATTAGTATTTAAATGTTGTAGTTTTTTTTTTTTTATTGTTGTTGTTCACATTGATTTTTTCCACTGATCTCTTTTTGTATCACAGTGTTGCTTTGATGAACCACAGCTGTAATCCAAACGTGATCGTGACTTACAAAGGTACACTAGCAGAGGTCCGTGCTGTTCAGAAAATCAGCCCTGGAGAGGAGGTGAGAATGAGAACTGCTTTTCAAATTCTTTCTCAATTTGACCAGAGTTCAAGGGTTGATTGTCCAGGCACAAATAAAAAGGTCTGATTTAGAAAGAATAGATAGGCCTCAATGCTACCATGAATACCGAAACATGCAGAGCATGGTCACAGAAAATTAATTATACGTTATAGTATTGGTAATGTTTAAGCACGGTTCCTAAAACTGTGTTGGTGTTAAAACCAATGGATATATTTCAGCTACTGTATTGTGCTGGATGTCTTATTATACTACTTTAACACTCTAACAGATTTTCAACAGTTACATTGACCTCCTATATTCCACTGAGGACAGGAATGAGAGGCTGAAGGATTCATACTTCTTTACCTGTGATTGCACAGAATGCACCACCAAATCAAAGGTAAATTATTTATTTATTTACTTATTATTATTATTGTTGTTGTTGTTGTTGTTTTTTTAACTGATACCCAGTAGGCACAAAAATAATGCAAATTATATGCGATCCTTTAATTAGCTTAGGCTATTAAACACCTGGGTAGTTTGTTGACTAAATAAATGTAGTGAATTAATTGTTCAGGTGCTTGTGTCAAGCATAAGCGCTGAGGTTAAGTTTACTAACTTACTGTACTGCAGGACACCAAAAGGGAATAAGGAGAGATGAGATGAGATAAGATATACTTTATTGTTCCCTCTGTGAAATTGTTCTTGGACTCAGTGCTTTGAGTGCCAACATACACGTTTGTCCACACCGCATATTCAATCACACATTCACATGCATACATCACATATACTAGTGCCTACTGTATTGCTTAGCCCTGCGGTTATTGCACAACCCCATAATTGTTATATTTTCCCGCAATTTATGCACAACTTTTCATTTCAAGTGATCTGAGATTTTGACTGAAAGGAAAGACTCGTATCATACTGGCAACCAATAAATAATTCAACTCTCTAAAAACTGCCTGATAAAATAAAACCACAAGTGTCTGATTCTATACACTCCAAGCTTTCTTAAAAAATATGGCCTTTGCTGTAATCTGGAACACAGATGAGTCTTCCATGTGAATGCGTTATCAATATAGACACTGAGATGTTTGTAGGAACAGATGCGCTGACCCAGTCGTCTATCCATCACAATTTGGCCCTTATCAAAGTCGCTCAAATCCTTACACTTGCCCATTTTTCCTGCTTCTAACACATCAACTTCGAGAACTGACTCTTCACTTGCTGCCTAAGTTGAGCATTGCAGTTCAACTGATCGCTTACTGTCAGACTGAAAATGTCTCCAAATGCAACTACTGGCATAGCAACAGTAGTCTCTTTGTCCAAGGAGAGGTTAGGGAGTATCGGCGGACACATAACTGGTGTTTGTCATCTGCTTTGTGGGAGCATAGATATTGGCAGCACGACCCTAGCATGGCTTTATAGTTACTCGGATCTGAAGCTATATATTGTGGACTCCACCTGGGCATGCTGGTGGCTAAGTGAGGAGTGTGCGGAATGCCCCGCTCAGATTCACTAGCAAAAGTCACAGGGCTGCTAGTCTTCAGATAGTGAAGCTGAAGCAGAGAACTGAATCTCTAAGAAGGGAAAAAATGGTTCTGCTGATGTAGAATCTAGCTATGAGCAGCATCTCAACACACTTGCAGTTCTTGGTCACAAGTCCGCTTAGGCATAGATGGAGCACAGCTAATAAATCAAGCTCAACAGTGGGCAGCTGTGTTATATTGAGGGAAATCACTCAACCTTTCCCTGTATCACTGACCATAGTCACATGCCTGTTAAGTCTTACAGGCATTATGATGAGATGTAACTTATAGGACCTCATTTTGACTGCCAAATTCCAGTATCAAATCAAGGCTGTGTCTGTTGCAATGAGTGGGCCCTGTTATCTTTGATTGTCCCCTACCGAGTTTAATATAGACTAATGTTGTCAAAATTAGCGTGTTAAATTTTGCGATTAATTTGAAATATTTAACTCATTAAAAAAAAGTACATAATTAACACAACTGTGTTTTATTTACTTATTGTGGCAGCTGGCGCAAGACCTGTGACATGGGATGACATTTGCACCGCCAAACCTAACCATCCTGGCTAAAGATGGATAAGGGCACGGAATTAGTTTAGGCAGAAAGTTTCACTTTAAAAAGTTGCCCGACAGATCTTTGGAGAAAACAAAAGTAATATGCACAGATTGCAAAGCCGCAGAAGTAATTTGTCTTTGTCTTTGACATACCACCTCAAAGCAAAACACCCTACCGAAACTCTCTCTAAGCGGCCTCGCCAATCTATATTACAGGAGTGCAGTGCTTGTGGGTGAATAACGAAACCTGTAACTGAGAAGGTAACTAATGCTTTGGTTAAATGCATAGTTAAGAACACTTTGGAACACATGTTTTGTTGTAAATTTGCATTTAGTCATAAATTATTGCCTTCTAAGCTCATTTTAATAGCCTTGATAGTTTTGAAATTCAACTGGCACTTTAACATATAGGCCTGGGTTTTGTTATTATTTCTGTTTAAATATCCATTAATAAAAGCTTCAGTCTTAAGAAGAAAAACAACGATTAATTGTGATTAATCACAACAAATTGTGCAACTAATTAGATTTTTTTTTAATTAATCAATTGACAATCTTAATACAGACACAATTGTTGCTTTCAGAGGGTCTTGTGGATTAACAAAATCAATTTTGTCAAATCTCCAGTGAGTACTGCTTCTTCTACTGAAAAAATAGATCTTGGAGAAAGCTTGGAAATTACTGTAGAAATTCAGTATGGGGAAATTATAACGTAGGTTTCCTTTTTGTGGCTGCATCTATCATATAAATAAAAATCACTTCAAATTAGTTCATTTCATTTACAGATTTAAGGACCAGAATATTGTTGTTAATAGTTGCCTTCTCCTCTGCACAATAGATGAAGCCATATATACAGATATATTCAAATACACACACATACATACATGTATATCTGTATATATGACCTCATTTAAAGCTACATATTCATTTGGTCTAAGTCTCAGCGAAACAAAGTAAATTTAATCCATGATCAGTTATAGGTTCTTTTACAGCATTTACAATAAAATTATTTAAGCATTGAAGATGTATCTGAAGCAGTCATATCCTCACATCTAAGGTGGCATTGCATTTGGTATAATCCACATTTATACTAGAACAAACCTGGCTTGAATTCGGTTTGAAACACTCTCTAAAACGCAATGGTTCTTGGCTTTCAGCCTCTATAGTAATGCACATTTGTATGTAATTTGAATATTCTCCCTTTCTGTAATCCCTTGTTTCCAGTAAATTTACTGTACTCTGGGATGTGGCTTTACAGGACAAGGCCAAAGTTGAGATTCGTCAGAAGCTGAGTACTACTCCAGAGCCAGAAGAAATTCAGGAAATGGTGAGGTATGCCAAGAATATCATTGAGGAATTCAGGAGAGCCAAGCACTATAAGAATATCCTTACCAGCCATTTTCTCTCTTGAAATATTCTTTGGGGTGTGCATGGATTGTACATACACGTCTGCATTCTGCCATTAGGCAAACAGATTACTAAAATAAGAAGCATAGCATAATTGCAGATGTACTGTACAAAATAAAAATGTTATGCAGGTCTGTTCCACATTTATCTAATCACTTGTTAAACATGTTAAACAATTGTTTTCATTAAAAAGCTTTTATATATATATATATTTATTTATTTATATATATATAAAAAATAAAATAAAATGTGAGTGTGTATGTACAGTATCTCACAAAAGTGAGTACACCCGTCACATTTTTGTAAATATTTGATTATATCTTTTCATGTGACAACACTGAAGAAATGACACTTTGCTACAATGT
>JANDJT010000228.1:6471515-6495756 GCA_024331685.1 Stegophilus panzeri | reverse complement strand
ATAATTAGTGTGTATGTGTGTATATATTGTAGGGAATTCAGCCAGCGGGGACAGAGCACATACACACAGGAGGCCGTTTCAGTGTCTCTCGTGGTGAAATCTTTATTCAAAAATGGGTCATGAGAGGGTGCGCGTGTGTGTCGAAGTGGGTGAGATGAAGTGTTTCGTCGCCGCGGGGTTGCTGAGGGCGTGCTGGGGGTTTCCCGAGTAACGGGGATTCCGTTTTGCCGTCAGGAAAAGCCACGGGTGCAGCCAGGGGGTGGAGGCTTTGCTCGCGTTGGGATTGTCTGTAAAACACACAGCAAAGGTTAGTGCATGCACACTGTGAGCCTCCTCTCTCTTGCGAGCGGAGTATCACCCCTTTTATACTCTCCCGTCAGCTGCTGGATGGTGGAATTTTTCCGTGCCGCATGCCATTCAGCAGCTGTGTGTGTGTCGGCGGCCCCGCCCCGCCACCACGCGCTCTCCGGCTGTCCAGAACATTGGTGGTGCTGAAGCGGAGCTGTCTCTTCAGCACCACAGCAGCAGTGGCGGGAGGAGTGATCTTTGTTTCTTGTGCGTCGGCTGCGGGCCTGTCACCACAGTACCCCCCCTCAGCTCCAAGCCTACTGCCGTCGTGTGTCGGGCCCACAGGGCGTCCCATCATGAGAGGCCATCTGCATTCCCATGTTGGGTCCCCGTCCGGTGCTGGACCTGGAAAGAGAAATCCTGTAGGGAGAGGAACCATTGAGTTACCCAGGCGTTCGTGTCCTTGTCCTTGGCCATACACTGGAGTGGGGCGTGGTCTGTCACCAGGACGAAGTGCCGCCCAGCCAGGTAGTACTGTAGCTCCTCGATGACCCACTTTATCGCTAGGGCCTCTCTCTCCATGGCCACATACCTCCTCTCAGCTGGGGACAACTTTCGGCTAATGTAGAGGACCGGGTGCTCCTTCCCGTCAAAGGTCTGTGAGAGAACAGCGCCCAGCCCGGTCTCGGATGCATCTGTGTGAACGGGAGGGCGAAGTCCGGGTTACGTAGCATGGGGGCACTGGTGAGGGCTTCCTTCAGGGCTTGGAATGCCCGCTCCGCGTCTGCAGACCATTTCACCCGGTCCGACTGGCCCTTCTTTGTGAGATCTGAGAGGGGGAGGCTACAGAGGAGAAGTTAGGAACAAACCTATGGTAGTACCCTGCCAACCCCAAGAAGGCACGTACCTGTTTTTTTGATGTAGGCCTGGGATAACCCTTCACTGTCTCAATTTTCTTCGTCTGGGGCTTCAGTAAGACCAGGCCAATACGGTACCTGAGGTACTGTGCCTCGGTCAGCCCCAGGTGGCACTTTTTGGGGTTGGCTGTCATCCCGGCCTTCCGGAGCTCCTTCAGGACCTCCCCCAGGTGGAACAGGTGATCCGACCAAGTGGCGGAGTGGATGACCACATCGTCCAGGTAAGCGGCTGCGAAGGCACGATGGGGTCGCAGGACAATGTCCATCAGCCGCTGGAACGTTGCGGGTGCTCCATGTAGCCCGGAGGGGAGAACCCGGTACTGCCAGTGGCCGTTCGCCGTGCTGAAGGCCGTCTTCGGTCTCGCCTCTGGGGCCAGCGCCCAAGGGGTGGAGATGAACCGGGGGGATAGCTGTCAAACTCTGAGACCTGGTTTAGCTTCCAGAAGTCGTTGCAGAGGCGCATACATCCGTCGGGCTTCGGTACAACTACGATAGGTCTGGACCAGGGGCTGTTGGACTCCTCTATGATGATGTCCCGCAGCATCCAGCTGACCTCCTCCTCGATAGCCTTACGGCGGGCCACAATAGGGCCGCTGCCGCACCACCACTCCCGAGTGAGTCTTGATTTCATGTTGTACCAGCTGTGTCATGACTGGGGAGGTATAAAAAACATCGGTAAATTGACCCACCAACTCTGTCAGCTCCTGCTTTTGTGTGGGGGTGAGCTCTTCGCCCAGTTGGACTAAGGTGCCCTGGTCGTGATCTGTATCTAGGGCTGCAAACACAGACAATACGGGTGCTGGCTCTATCCACCTCTTCAGCAGGTTCATGTGGTATGTTTTCGTGTCTGCTTGCTTACCGGGCTGCTGCAGACGAAAGTTCACGGCACCTCTCCTCTCAAGGACTGTATAGGGGCCCTGCCACCAAGCTAGGAATTTGCAGGAGCGGCTGGGTACTAGCAGGAGTACCCGATTGCCAGATTGGAACTCGCAGGGTTGTGCTGTACACTCGTTTCTGTTCCTCCTGGGCGGCTCTCGTATGTTCCTGGACAATCGGGACCACTCGGTCGATCTTCTCCTGCATTTCCTATACATACTCAATGACCGAGCGGAATGGGGAAGGCTGTTCTTCCCATGCTTCCCGTGCCACGTCCAGCAGTCCACGAGGTCGCCGTCCGAAGAGGAGCTCGAAGAGTGTGAAGCCCGTGGATGCCTGGGGGCACTCTTGGATGGCGAAGAGGACGTACGGCAGGAGGAGGTCCCAGTTCCTCCCTTCCTCGTCTACCACCCGGCACAACATCTGCTTCAAAGTCCGGTTGAACCGTTCGACCAGCCCATCTGTTTGTGAGTGGTAGACGGATGCCTTTAGGTGTTTCAGCTGCAACAGCCGACACAGATCAGACATTAGCTTTGACACAAACGGGGTACCTTGGTCGGTTAGGATGTCCTTTGGTATCCCCACATGGCTGGACAGGAACACCAGTTCTTTAGCGATGTTCCGGGAGGTGGTTTTACGTAGTGGTACTGCCTTGGGGTACCTGGTGGCATAGTCCACAATTACCAATATATACTCGTGACCTCGGGCAGATTTTGGGAGCAGCCCAATGAGGTCCATCCTCTCAAAGGGGATACCTATGATGGGAAGCGGAATGAGGGGCACCGGCGGGGGCTTCCTCGGGGCCGTGCGTTGGCACTGGGGGCATTGTTGGCAGAAGCCCCGGACCTCTGCGTCCATACCTGGCCAGACAAAGCGGTCCTTCAGCTTCTCCAGGGTTTTTCTTGCCCCCAGGTGGCCCCCGAGTGGATGGGCATGGGCCAGGTGCATCAGTGTCTGCGTTCTGGCTTTGGGGACGACCAAGAGGTCCACGTTTTCCCCTCTGAAGTTGATCCGGTGGTATAGTAGGCCTCCTTTGACCAGAAATTAGGAGATGGGGAGTCTGGTTCTGGTCAACCCCCTCGATCTGGCGCACCTGGGCCCAACAATACTTCAGGCGGCTGTCCTCTTTCTGCTCTCGGCCGAAGTTCCCCTCCCGGTTTACCGGCTGGAACACAGACGAGAGTGGGTTAGAGTGTGTGTGCAGCTTACCTTCTGTCCCGGCATCCTCCTCACCTGGGGCCATGTAGGCCTGCCACACTCGTGCTTCCTTCACTCGCTGGGGTGGTTTCAGCGGGTCCAGCGTGGGGAGGACACGCCCTGCTGGCCAGGTTTTCTGGGCCTTCTTCGGCGTCCCCTGGTCCGGCTAGATCGGTCTGGGCTCATCCTCCGGTGCGGCTTTGGGGGTACTGTCCATCCTCGCCGAGCACCAGGGTGGTCAGGGTGCGTTCCAGGGCGGTCAGTAATTCCCTGGGTGTCCCGGGGGCTTGCATTCCCACGGCCTGGCGTTCTGTGGGCGTTCTGAGTCCTCAGGAACCGGTCCACGGCCACCCTCTCTACAACCTCAGTGGCGGAGTGCAGGTCAGGCTGGAGCCACCTCTTGGTGAGGCGCAGGAGGGTGTCCATCTGTCCATGTGGATTGGCTCCCGGCCTGTAGCTCCACCGGTGGAACTCCGCCACCTCCTGGAGGGGGTTCCACCCACACCATGCCAGGATCTCTCTCTTTACTGCTCCATAATCCCCTGCGTCCTCCGGAGTGAGGGCATAATAAGCTGTGAGTGCCTTGCTGGAGAGCAGCGGACCGAGGATGCGCAGCCACTCCTCGCTACCCCAGCTCTCCCGGTGGGCGACCAGTTCGAAGGCTTCCAGGTAGGCCTCGATGTCGTCCTCTGGGATCAAGTGGGGAAGCAGGTCCTGGGCTTCTCAGCTGGGAATAGGGTGAGGAGGGGCGGCCACAGGGATCATGGCTTTCAGGGCCAGCAGTTCCCGGTTGCGACCTGTAGGCTCTGGGCGAGCTGCTGTGTTATCGTCTGCTGCTGGAGGCTGGCCTCCATTAGTTGCTGCAGCATGGAATCCATCTATTATTATTATTATTATTATTATTATAATATTATATTATATTATATTATATTATATTACATTACATTACATTACATTACATTATATTATAGGGGCGGGTGTGTGTCGGTGGCCCCGCCCAGCCACCACGCGCTCTCCGGCTGTCCAAAACATTGGTGGTGCTGAAGCGGAGCTGTCTCCTCAGCACCACAGCGGCAGTCGCGGGAGGAGCGGTCTTTGTTTCTTGTGCGTCGGCCACGGGCCTGTCACCACAATATAATTATATATATATATATATATATATATATATGTATATATGTGTGTGTGTGTGTGTGTATGTATGTATGTATGTATGTATATATGTATGTGTGTGTATATGTGTGTTCAATAAGAAAGTATTGCTCTGAGAACTCTTGAACCATGATGAGCCTGGAGCACTGTGTTTTTAACCTGATCCCTGATGGACTAACTCTTCATTCTAAGAAATTAGAACACAGTACAGAACCAATGTAGACAACTAACTGGCCACTCTGCTTAATAGTATGTAAGTAAACCGATTATGTAATATTGATATTAATATACAGACAGTGAATGCTTAATAAAAGTGCATTGCTTTCACTTAAGGCCTCTTAAGTAAAAAAAGATAGCTAGGGTGACCTAATGTTCTGTACATTGCAGGACTGGTGCTCATAACCAGTTGCATGAATTTAAATAAAATTTGATGCCAAAATCTAACAAAGTGTGTCAATTTTGCGAGACACTAAACCCCAGGATAACACAATCTAAAAATAAAGACACAAAAATAAAGTAGTAATTGATTTTAAAAGTCCTTGACTCCACAGCACCTCCCAGTGAGCTTCTAGAGATCTGTGAGTTAAGTCTGGAGAAAATGGGATCCATATTCGAAGACACCAATGTGTACATGCTGCACATGATGTACCAGGCCATGGGTGTCTGTCTCTACATGCAGGATTGGGATGGAGCCATGAAGTATGGCGAGAAAATAGTGCACCCCTATAGGTACAATGGATTATTTGTATTAATAATGTTTGACAGTACTTATAATAAGACTATACTGTATGCCTTGAACACTGACACACATTTCCCCCCTTTCCCAGTGTGCATTACCCTCAGTACTCACTCAATGTGGCGTCTATGTACCTGAAGCTTGGAAGACTTTACTTGGGACTTGAGAAAAAGCCACAAGGAGTGAAAGCTTTAAAAAAGGTATTGTGTGTTATTTTCTAACTCTTTGTATTTTGAAAATCAACAAAGACACATAAGACTACAGAACCATGAATACAGAACTTAGGACATGCTTAGGAATTTTACAATCACAGGTAGGGCTGCACAGTGCAACATGCTTGGGAAAAGTTCTGTTTGGTTTGGTTTGTCTAGGCCACACACATCTTGACATCATGTCATTGGTGATTTCACAAGATGAAGCACTAGGTCCTGACACACTCATAACCTTCTGATAAGGTCTTGAGTATGGCATGTAAAGGCAATTTGTTAGTCATTTTGTTGCTTTCATTGGAATGGTTCAGGTGGGATGGAGCTGATCAAAACCCTGGAAAGAAATGCACAGGTTTCAGAAACTAGAAACCAGCACAGCCAAATTGACCAGCGGTGTGGCACCCTCAAATCGCCGTAGCATTTGGGTCATTCCCTCCACCACTAAAGAGCCCTTCATCATTGACCAACTCGTCTGATCGGATGGCACAATGGTAAATGGCGCACTTATATAGCGCTTTTATCCAAAGCGCTGTACACTGTGTCTCATTCACCCATTCACACACACACTCACACACTCACCCCTGCCATGCTGCCATGCAAGGCGCTAACTTGCCATCGGGAGCAACTTGGAAGAAACTTGGAAGAAACTTTCAGTGTCTTGCCCAAGGACACTTCGGCATTTGGAGTCACGGGAATCGAACCGCCAACCCTACAATTAGTGGATTAGTGGACAACCCGCTCAACCACCTGAGCCACAGCCGCCCCAGTGCATGCGCCGGGAGAGTGGCATCTCTACCAATAAGTGTTTTCCCAAATCTGGAAAAAGTTTGGCAAGGCACAGGTAGACTTCTCCACTGATGTTTACTCAGTGTCACCTGTGGTTCTCCCTATGGTTCTACCTGTCCACTGTATGCATTTCCACATCTTTCACTGATTTTGCACACATTACACAGAATTCAGCAATCTGTCCACAGAGTCTTGCCTTTGTGGCCTCAAAGTGAGCCATGAGGCCTTGGTTTCCACTTCTGCTCTTACTAGTTGACAGAAGGTTTTGGCAGCTTCTTCCCCAAATAGATGTTGTCCCAAATGGACAGAATGATTTGACACCCTTGGCCTGGTTTCCTATGCCTGTAGGTTTGGTCCTTGAGAGTGATGAGCAGGTTAAGGACTATGACTCAGCAGTCGAGAAGACACTCTTGAACGCAAGAGCCCCTACTACACATGCCTTGTATGCTCTCGGGTGGAAACATTTCCCTGAGTGGTGTGCACGCCATTATTTAGATCTAGAGTACTAGTCTTCCTACTGAGGCTGCTAGATATTGGAAAGTCTATGTTGAAGGTGTACAGGTATATCTCAAAAAATTAGAATATCGTGGAACAGTTCATTTTTCCCCATAATTTATTTAAAAAATACTTCAAATACTTTGAGATACTGGATTTTTGATTTCCATGAGCTGTAAGCCATAATCATGAAGATTAAAACAAAAAAAAAGGCTTGAAATATTTCACGTTGTGTAATGAATCTAGAATATATGAAAGTTCCACTTTTTTAATTCAATTACAGAAAGAAAATGAACTTTTCCACAGTATTCAAATTTTTTGAGACATGTCAGATGTATGTGTCAGAGCACCATAATATCTTTCTTATAAATTTGCCACATAAATATGCTCATAAATTTGCCACAGCCTCTCTGAAGCCTCTCTGGTATCTCACCATTGTACTGGATTCCATTAAGACCTACCCCTATAAGCCTGTGCAGGATGTTGAACTGAAATGGGTCTGGTGCACTGGGTCATGGATTGCATCGCCTTCGCCTGCAGGTAGCCTTGACACCCAGGCCCTACTGTGGTTCTATGAGGACCAGATTACATCCAGGAATACCAGTCATTCAGAATCAACGCCAGCAATGGCTAAAGTTTGATTGCCTTTTGATCTAAAAGCATTACTGGGGATTCTATATTATTGGGGATGTCGCAGATAATTTTGCCTCAGATATCTTTGAGGGAAAATAGTTTATTTTTTTCTTTAGAGGAGTGGTGAATCTTTTTTTGCACTTGGCCATATTATATTATATTATATTAGCCATTCAAACTCATTTCACAACTCCACACATTTCATGTAAGTCACATCAATTAGGGTCTACTTTATTTACTTTATTTCCATAATATATACAAAATATTCACAGACAGACTTATTTCAGATTTTATTTACCATATCAGGTTTTCAGTGTGTTAACAGTTTAGAGACACTTTGTTAGTATTTGGGGAAATTTAATTGTTTGAGCTGGAATCAGAGGCTTGGGGTAGCATTCCACAAGCTTCTCAATACTTTGCCAGAATTTTTGCCCATTCCTTTTGACAGAACTGGTGTAACTCGGTCAAGATTGTGGGCTTCTTTGCTCAGATGCACTTTTTCTAGTTCAGTGCACAAATTGTCTATGGGATTCAGGTCAGAGCTTTTTGATGGCACTCTTGTTTTGAGCCTCTTTGTTACAACTTTGGAGTTATGTTTAGGATCCTTGTCCTGCTGGAAGACCTAGCTGTGACGAAGTTTTAATTTTCTGGCTGATGTCTGATAATGCCATTTATTTTTTGAAGTGCACCAGTCCCTGTTCAAGCAAAACACCCATATAAGATGATGCTGCCACCCCCATGCTTTAGAGTTGGGATGGTGTTCTTTGGATTAAAAGCCTCACCCTTTTTCCTCCATACATGCTAATCATTATGGCCGAACAGTTACATTTTTGTTTTATCTGATCAGAGAACACTGCTACAAAAAGCTGGTGATTCAGTCTGGCTTTTTTATGCTGGTCTTGGAGTAGGGGTTTCTTCCTTGTGTTCCAGCCTTTCAGACAATGGCAATGTAGTACTATTATCTTAATGGTGGACATGTCCTTTAGTTCCATGGTGTCTCCAACTCCTTTACCAATTCCATTTTTCTTGTCCTGGGGTTCAGTTGAACATTTTTGGACCAAAGTTTGTTTACCCCGGGAGTTCATTTTCGCCTACCTCCTGAAGGATGCAGTGTTTGTGTGTTCCCAAGATTTTTATATTTGCATTCAATTGTATGTACAGATGCTTCAGTTGTTTGAAAATTGCTTTTAAGGAGGATTTGGCAAAAGGCATGTATTGTAACATGAAATGTGTGGCGTTTTAATATCTGTAGCCCAGGTGTATGTGAACTTTGGGCCTTTTATTATTTTTATTGTCAAACTGTTTAAAGATTATTGACCGATGGAAAGATCATGTGAGGTTTAAGATTACTGACTCTTTTATATCAGATCTGTAGCCTTTAACTGGCATTTTACTTTGTTGTTAGAAACATTTATTTTGCTGTTTAAATGAAACGTTCCTGTTGGTAAACTAAGTCATGTTCAGTATGTTGTTTACAAATTGGACAGGAAATCTCTTTCTGACTTCAAATGCATTGTGCTCCATTTTATTTCAGGCTATTGCCATCATGAACGTTGCATTTGGAAAAGACCATCATTACATTGCCGAGGTAAAAAAGGAAATGGAAGCGCAAAAGTAAATGAGAGGACCTCTGTAAATTCAAGAATGACTATATGGCATGCAACTAATACCTCTGCTTGCATACAAAATAATGTCTGTTTCTCTTTGTCATTTTGAGTTTTTGTTTGTTTATTTGTTTGTTTTACAAATGAGTGCTGACTTGGGTCCTTGATATTGAGGTGCTGGTTCTGTTAGCTGTCTGTATACTCTGAATAAATATGCACTGTTTATGTGAGCAAGGGCTAATAATTAAGTATTAAATATAATTGTCCTAACGATTGTCTTAAAGGTACTTCTTTGCCATACCATGCATCAACCACACTGTAAAAACGACTGTTAGCTTGGGCTCAGAATTTACTAATACCATATTTGGATGAGTATTTAGCATGACTATATTAATTGTCTGGATAGTGTGGCATGAAAGATTGCCTTTGATTCATGCCAAAGCTCTATAATATCTGTACAGCCTACACTACGTCTTTTAACTACTCTTGGCACCACAAAAAAATAATTTTAATAAAAGCCATTGGTTTTTTAACATTTCATGGAGTAATGTTAATGCATAGATTTGTCAATATAATTTTTTTTAACATAACTGTTATGAAGTAGACTCAAAAACCAGTAATAGTATGTTTGTCAATGTGTTATTGTTCAGTAACACACTGACAGACATGTCTACTAAAATAACAGATCAGGTATATAGTGGGGGTCCAAATGCATGAGACCACTAGTAAAAATGCTTCTATTTTGCATTCTTCTTTTAATAAAAAAAAATCATTAAAAACTATATTATAAGCAACAACTTAAGTGAAAAGTAAAATCTTGAGCCCTATTCGGATTTTTACGCTCTTTGGTGATTGAACCCTTGCACCCGGACAACAGTAAAATGACCACAGCAGGAGCTTCTTTCTGATGGGTTGTATTTTCTCCAAACTCCGATGTTTTCATTGCATGCTCATATGATTACACTCCGTTCACAGCTTTGCATCAAAGAGGCACAAGAGTAGAAAAGAGACAGTTGCTCTTATTTCAGTTTGGGGTGAACCAAGGTTCCAGCAACAATATGAGAGAAAACAATTCGTAATCACAAAGTATAGGAGTCAGTTTGGATGAGAGTTTGAGAGTTGTGTCCCTCCATCTGCACCATATTTGAATGGATCACGTGTAATTGACCACTTGAAGAGAAAATACTGTGACTGCTTGAAGCACAACACTGACACTAAGCATTGTCCGTTCTACTAAGAAATTGTGTCCTGGGTTAGCAACTTTAGCATTTTAATCTACTTTTGCTTTAATTCAGGCACAATATGGCCAAATGTTCTGTTTATTTTTGCTCCACTGTCAGAAGTAGATCCTGAAGAAGATACTCACTTTATAGCCCATTGGCTACTTGGCTGGCTAGTTCACATTGATTTGTACATTCCCCTTAAAGGTGCTTCCAGTGAAATTGGCTTCCTTCTTCCTTTTCATGTTCATCTGATGAGATTTCATATTTTAAGTCAAAAGTTATATTCATGAAAAATGTATTGTTTGCCATATCCACTGATGATTTCACCAACACTACTTTTAGTAACAGTCTCGAAGTAGGAAGTGGAATTTTATGTGGTGAAAACACACGCACACAATAAATATTGAATATTAAAGTTGTATAAATATTGAATATTAAAGATGTTGGATATTTGCTTTTTTTTGTTTGAAATTTTTCAGAATTCTGAAACTCTGTTTAGTTCTAGTTTTAAATCTGGTCTCACACAATTGAACCCCAGTGTGTAACTTACCTGTTCTGATATTTTAATAGTCAATCTTTTTTTTTTTTTTTTTTTAAGGACTGGAGTCCTCAACAAAAATCTACTTCTTTCTATCGCTAGTCCTTTTTAACATCAGGATGCACACTTCTATGCTCTGTCAGAATTGCTACTATTCTACACTTTTCATAAGAAAAACTAATACCAATTATGGAAGAAGAATAGCTAAAGATCTTGCACCTAACTGCACTGAATACCTTGAATAGAATAGTCTTTAAACAAAAAAAAAATGTAGCAGCAGGTTAAAAAAAAAAAAAAGACAGAAAAATGCAATAGTGAATATAAAGAAAAACTTGAAACTTCTCAGTAGCAGAAAAATGTAGGAACTCCAAAGCAGTGAGAATCTTTGGCAAATTTGAAAAAAAAAAGTCACCATTATAATCAACATTTTATCATTTTGACATTCGTTTCAGTAGGCAATCTGTGACAGGATTGGTACACGTTTGGGTGTTTTACCTGCAGATGGACAAGATTAAGCTCTAAAGATGGGACTAGTAACTGAATAACTTGTGTATTTAACTTGCCCAAAAGCAAATTACTTATTAAGTGATGACCAAGAAAATGAAAGCATGTATTTGTCATTTCTATATGCAGTAAATAAAGAAACCTTAAAAGAAAAATGAATGTCCTTGTTTTTTTAATAGAAACAAAGTGGTTGTAGTGGTGTCTGATATTTGTGTGGTCAGGACTATTGGGGGCTCATTGTGACAGTGATGTGCAGAACTATAGTATATAATAACAGCATTTTGCTCAAACAATTTCTCTGCATATTTTAAAGGTAGCAACTGATGCGGGAGTGTGCAGTGCCATTCTATATTCTAATGTCTACTATAAACAAGTGTACCAGGCTTGGATGTACAGTAAATTTTTTGTGCTTGCTGATGTCAGGTCACATAGATTAAACTCAGATTGTCCACTTGCTAGCTAACAGATATAATTTTTATACACGTTGTCTCCTGTTCAACAAGCTACAGCATGGCTTGGGCGCACAATTAAACCTTTCAGGGTTGGTCTCCCCCCCCGAAAAAAAAAAAAAAAATTACACATCATTAACTATTGAAGAATAACACATTAACACCCCTGTCATTAATAATGAGTTTCCATGTATTTTACTTTACAATACTGCTCCAGCTCATCATTAATTACTGAAGATGGACACAATAACACTTCAATGGTAATGAGTTTGTTTACACTCGTATCCTTATAATTAAAATACATGCAAACATTGTGATTCATACAACCTGGAGCTGTTAGTGGTAAAAAGCAGGGCTGACTCATTGAAATGTTGCCTTCTAATTATTTAAAGCAATAATAATCAACTTGATGAAATATAAACAGTAGCACACTGTTTGCTCATATTAGAAACCATGGAATACAGTGGGGGGTAAAACAAGCCTTGGGGTCACTTATTAGGGAGCAAGTAAGCTGTAAGCTGTTTTGTGACAATATTTAATGTTCAAGTTATTATACAAATACAATTTAACTGAAATTAGACCAGATAAACACAGTCCCAGAATTTCCAACCAAGTTTTCAAGCCATTTAAGAAGCTTCTTTCATTTAACATGTCAAATGCCAACACTTAAATAAAATGTAAAAAGTATTGAACTACACCAGCATTTAACTTCAGATCATAGACTACTTTGTTAATCTGAAGTCAGACTGAATATTTTCCAGTGAAGAAAACATTGACCTGCAAAAAGACTACTAGAACTGAAAGATTACAGACTGGTCTATAGCTGCTAAAAAAGGTCATCGAGGTTCAAGAAACATCTCAACTCGTTTTGAGTGTCCATGTCTTGGTTTACAAAGAACACTGTGGAAATAACATGCCTGGCAGGTTTTGGTTTTTTTATTTTAACATTCCATCTCATTAAATTACAGAAGTGTGAAGCCTGTTGTAACAGCAAAGGGGGGTATTAACCCCATAGTTCTGGAATTGGCACGTGTGAGTGAGAGTCAGGTGTCCACATACTTTTGGCCACACCGTGTGCTTTGCTAGGCAGCAAGTCATAGTATATATTGAGACTGAATGATGTTTCCAAGCAAAACAAGGTAGTTGCTTTAAAAAAAAAAAAAAAAAAAAAAATCTTTATTTTTAAGAATTAATCAAAAGGTTACTTTTCACATTAAACCCCAACATTAACTTCAGTCAAAATCTCAGTTAAAAACATTTTCTTTTTAATACGAGTACAGTTCTGTTTTTTTTTTTTTTGTTTGTTTTGTTTTGTTTTGTTTTTTTTAAAGCAGCAGCTTCTTTACTTGAGGTTTTTTGGCTGGATACTTCCACTTTTAATTAAGTTTGCCAAGATTTTCGCAAATTTTCTCTACATCCACGATGTCCACCCCTGTCAAAAAGGTTTATAATTTACCCACTCTAACATTAGCTAGATTCTCACAACTCACTCCTTGCTATTTTACATCTGCAGTCTATGCAAAGGGTTGCATATAAGGCTTAGAGGTTGAGTCAAGCAGGTAAATGTGTTTCACTGCCCATTACATTGCTTTACATATCAGTGTTATGTTTTTTTTTTTTTTTTTTTTTTAGGACCAATGTATAATACATCAACTATAACTGCTACTATAGTTATTGTACCTAAAGCTATATAAGCGTTCTGCACTTCCGCATGCTCGTACTGCACTGTTTTTAGTTCTTCATCCCCCTCCCAATATTTTCCCCCTCCTTTTTAAATTCCATTTTACCCCCAAATAACAGTACTTAAGAAGCCAGACAGGTCCATAATCACCTGTGCACCCAATAAATTAGCTAGTAATGCAATTCAAAGTGTCCTTTTTAGAAGTTTAACATTCGTAAGGACATGATCCACATGTGACTTACAAAATGGTACAGCAAAATCCTGTTAAGTTTTAATCGCTTTAATCTGCATGACCATTAACAGATTGGTAGATGTTTGCAGGAGGTCATATTACATTAATTATTTCACAGATAAAACAAACTGGATACATAAAACTATCGTCACAATTTGTTTAAGAAATACAGGATCTCATTTTGATATTTTATTTGAAACATCTGTAGAATCACTTGTTAAAAACAAAGTTTATTAAAAAAACACCACAATGCCCATTTATTAATCTAAAACAGAAAAGAAAAAAAAAAAAAAAAAAAGACCCGAATAATCTGAAATTTTTTTAAGTACTCTTGTATGCTAAAATTGTCCAATTTTTCCTTTTAAAAAATGTAAAGTTATTTTAATTTCTATAATACCATATTTGAATTCATAATTTCCTACTGAGGCACTACTTGGGGATACCAGCCACAATCTCAGACTCTATGCCACAGTGGTCCTCACCTCTCAGGATCTTGAAATAACCTGAAAGAGTAATACAAAAAGCAATACAATTGATCACACTGATTTACATTATACTTTGTGATTCACAATATGTCCTGGGCGTCCTTCATATATTATGGTTCACCTACTTAGCTCGCAAGTTAATCATCAAACTATTTACGAGTCATGTCAGGTGTTTTGAACAGGAAAAATAACAATGTCAAAAATCACTGACTGCCCAGGGAATGTGTTAAAGAATTATTTTACTGCCATTATTTTGAGTGTTTTCTTCATTCAACAATTAAACAAACAATAAACAACATTCCTTCACAGTAACTGACCACCGTGTAGAGTACCAGCTATATGCATGCAGTTTGTATTCATTTCTCTCAGCACAGCAGTCTCCTTCTCTGAATCTATACACTGCATTTAGAAAATGTTCAAGATGTTCACTCCCCTTCACATTTTTTTTCCTGTTACACTCTCAATCTAAAGTAAATCAGTACTTTGTGGAGCACCTGGACAATGATTACAGCCTTAAATTCTTTTTGGGTCTGATGCTACAGATTTAACACCTCTGTATTTGGGGATTTTCTCCAATTCCTCTCTGCACAACCCCTCAAGAGGTCATTAGATGGGGAGAGTCCCTGTACCTGTATTTCCAGGTCTCTCCAGATATATTCATTTGGGTTCAAGTCTGGGCTCTGGCTAGGAAACTCATTCCCACTTCCACGTTCTCTTGACTCTATTTTGGGTTAAGTTTTGTACTGATGGGTACCTGTAAACCTAATCTGAGGTCCTAAGTGCATATTTTCCACAAATATGTCTCAATAGTTTGAGCCATTCATCTTTTTCACCAGTTGTGACAGGGAGGATTCTTAGGATTGTGCAAATGATCCATATCGCAGAATTGACCATATGAGGAGTCGTTCCTGGTTTCCTCGAGATTCAGATTGCCATTCACTTGAAAGAGTTCAATCTTGGTTTCATTAGACCATAAAATCTTTTCATTACAGGCGAAGAGTCCTTGAAGTGCCTTTTGGCAAATTACAAGTGAGCAGTCATGTAACTTAACTTCATGTACTTTGGCGTCTGACCACACTACCACAAAGGCCTGATTGGTGGAGCACTACAGCGATCCTATGTAACGTCTTGTCTTTCAAATTAGTTTTCTGGGAGAGTGTAGCTGCTTTATAGTCTTTTCTTTTAGCTATTGCATTTTAATTAATTGTTTGTGTTTCACCTTCCACAAGTTGAATAAACCCCCAAAGCTGGTGCTCAAGACAGAAGTTAGCAAGAAAAGGTTGAAGCATTTGAGGTGCACATCCAGACATCAGAGAGGGAAGTTCTAGGTGTCAGGCAAAGATAATGAGTCCCTATCTCAAACAATGCTGAAAGCACTCTAATATTAAATCAAGGCCTTTAGATGCACCAGCAACTATAGTTAGCTGTAGAAATGGTAAATTGTCTGCACTTATATAGCGCCTTTTAACCTTAGCGGTTCTACAAACCGCTTTACACTGTTTCTCATTCAGCCATTCACATATACCAATGGCAGCAAAGCTGGCAAGGCAAGGCACTAGCCTGCCATTGGGAGCAACTTGGGGTTCAGTGTCTTGCCCAAGGACACTTCGTCAACCCGCTCTACCACCTGAACCACAGCCGCCCCATGTATACCAGGAGCCAGGACACTGGTCATTTCAGGTCATCTTTCTTGGGGCTCAATTTTCACTCCTGCTTTAAAAGTTGACTCTTTTGAACATTTTGTTAAATCTCTCCCAAGCCTCACAAATGATTTTGTTTGCATTAAGAACTGCAGTAATTGGTTTTACCATTATCACCCCAGTCAGTGTTCCATGAGTTGGCAGCCAGCCAGTAGGGGGTTCCATTTTCCTCACCCCAGCCTAGGATCTTGATCGCGTGACCTCCTAATGCTTCACCAGTAATGTGCTTATAAACACCTGGAATGTGGAACATAAAACAGAAAGAACACCATAGCTTGAAGGACGAGTGTGACCTCTTACTTAAACATTAAATCAGTGCTGATATCAGCTTCTAAAATCAACAGGTGAAGTTGAAGGAAAGGTTGCACATCTACCCAGGATTTAACATTAAGAGGCTGAGTTGCAATTTTTTTGTCAATGACACATTACCAAGACCCTGCACTCACAGATTGCAGTTTTAACCAATGTACAATTCCAAACTACTTGACGAAGTTTCTAGCCTCAGACAAATCAAATCACTTACAAACTTTAGGATAGGATTCATGCCTCACCAGACTTATACTGAAGAAAGTCCTCATATACGATGAAAGCTCCCTCCACTGGGCCATTCTTATAGAGCTCTTGCATTATCTGCTTCTCCTCAGCAGGAACGTTATAAGCTTGTTTACCTACAACAATTGTCACAAAGCAATGTGGAATGGTCAATGGCAAAATTAACTCCAGTCTGTTTATGTTAATGTACCTTAGCTTTTATGCAGTTCACACTGGCAAACAGGTCTATAAACGTAGGTGCTTACCAAAGTGCTTGTCCTGCATGTAAGGGATACTGTAGCCAGGTTCACATTTTGTCTCACAGTTTGGAGTGTCTCCACCTTCCCCTGTGCAGGGAGGGCGCGAGCCATTTATGTGGTGCTCACAGGGCTCGATGGTGTATGGTCGACAGCCTAAGAAACACAAAAGATCCATTTCACAAAATGCCACTACAAGTTAACCATGTGGAAGAGTATTACCTTACCTATACTTACCTATATGAGACTTATAGAGTCCACCGGTCACCAGACCTTGAGTAGTCCAGAAATTCCAAGCAGCAGAAGGGTACCCACCATTACATCTGAAGTATGAATAGAGCAAAAACAATTGATTTTTGGGTCTCAATAGTTGACACCCCATTAATGTAGTAATCAACAGGAGCAAAAAAGGCTCTATAATTTCTCAAGTACCACATTTATACTTGTCTTGTGTGTTTTCTTTCATGTTGTGCTGACCTCCTCTAACAAGGTTGATGGTATTCTTAAACCCTGATCTAGGTCCCCGTTTTCCTATATGCATTACTTCAAAAGCAAGAATGTACTGGCCATGGCTGTTTTTATTGAGGCGGCTTTAAAATGTTTTAAAATATTTGTGATAGTACCCAAAAGATGTCTCTGAGACAGAAATAGTGAAAGTGTATTATGTAATTTAGTAAAAGATCCAAAAAGTTATTTCTTGTAATTAAAACTATAGAAAGGACTCCTTCAGTGTTCAACCAACTTGTGATTTTTTTTTTTTTTTATTTCTTTATTTATTTTGGAGTGCTTGGATTGGTCACAACACCAGAAAAGCTGATATGGTATTCTAATTTCAAAAAAATGTTGCTAAATGTGGAGTACTGTTTCCAGACACATAGCTGATACTTTTGCTCTGGGCCCAGTTATACTGATGACTTGCCAAATTTATTTTAGCCCATGAAAAATGCATTATATTTATTAGTCTGTGCAGAGAAATTAACCCTGCTTGTTTTCCCTGTTTCTCCAGTTTCATCCTCCCTCCCACAAAATGCCAGTAAATGGGTTGACTATATTAAATTGCCCCTAGGTGTGAATGAGTGTGCAAATGTTCGTTATCAATGGAAACATTGGTTCCATGCAGGGTGTAATCATGCCTCACACCCAGCTATCCCAAGATAGGGATTCACCACCACCTTGACCAGGATAAAGTGGTTATTAAAGATGAATGAGAGAATACAGCTGGGAATGTTTTCTTGCCTCATGATTCAGGAAGATACGATTTGATTTGAAAAAAAAGATTCTGGATGCATCTCATTACTATGTTAATGATGAGTCATAGTTACATAGGAGTCTGAAGCAGTGGATCTCCACGAATTGCAGGTTACTGCCACCCGTTCTGCATTTCTCTAACTTCATAACTCAAGACTTTGTGTCACTGTACAGCGTTGGTATAAATACTGTACCTCGGCTGCATGGTGTGTGAGACGAAACATTTAATCATTTTACATTTATTCATTTAGCAGACGCTTTTATCCAAACGCGACTTACAAATGAGGAAATACAAGCAAAATCCTTTGTTTTCTACAACTAGGGTTGTACAAGTAGGGTGCAGATCCTTTGCAATAAATGTTGCAAAAGGTTTAGTTATCTTTTTTTTTTGCCATATCAGAGTTGGGTGCATGTTCAAAAGGTTCTCTGGTTAGCCACAACAGTTTTTCCATCTGCCTTATAAACCCCAAAATGTGCCCAAATGTAAGCTTTTAAAAAAAAAAAAAAAAAAAAGAAGGTGCTGGTTTGACTTCTTGCCATACATGTCACGTTACTACTTGCCTTCTCCGGTAAGATATTTCCCTCTCTTGCGTTTTTGAAAGTAAACACGGCTTCCAGAACTGGACAAAATCTTTCAAAGAGTCTTTCAAGAATGCATCACAATGCATTGTCCAAACTATATTATTATCACCCCAACCCCTGAAGTAATGTACAGTTTGCCCACATTTGCATGACATGCACAACATGAACCCAATTTTGTCTCCAAGATAAATGTTTTTGAACACAATTCATTCTTGACCCCTAATAAAGTTCTGTAGATTTACAGGTGTGCTCACTCACCCCATCCCACAGTCAGTGCAACAGGTCAGCAGGTCCTCAGAGGAGATCTCCACACTCACTTTGGCATTACTATGGATACAGATTCTGTCCGAAATTGCTTCAGCTGCTCCAAAAGCCTGCAAGTTAGGTGGAACATTACTACTCAACCTGCAGGATGCAGACAAGCATGGAACATCTAAATCTCTAATATATTGAATCAGAGCAGTCCTTTTAAATGCATCGAGTACATACCCAGCATGACCCGCAAGAACCCTGGTCTCGGATTTCTTTTAGAGTTGGGCAGTTAGGCCACTGCTCTCTGGGATCAAAATTCTTTGGAAGTTTGATGTCTCCAGCATACTGAACCCTACAAACACACCAAAAAGGAGACACTTAACCCTTTGGAAAAGAGAACACATCTGTGCTGACCAGTGCAGAAAGCAAAGGAACAGTACTTTCTACAATATTTTCATTACGTTATAATTCTCATAATGTGTTAGATTTTACACTTTTTTTGTAAGTATATTTAATCCCCTGGCCAATCAAACTTTTCTGCATTTTTATGCATTCATTTAAGCTGGGGAAAGTGGCAATTTGACCATTTTCAGGCAGAAAAAAAAAAAAAAAAAAAAAAAATTATATGCTGTAGCGTTCTGACAATAAGAGGTAATTTTTAGTTTAGTTTAATTTTAATTCACTTAAATCTGACGCATCAGAGTGAACTGTAACAGAAAATTAGAACGTGGTTTAAAATGCTTGTGTTTACTTTGCTCTCCTGTGCTGGCAAGCTCAGACACATTCATACATTTGAGCAGCAGTAGATCAACAGTGAATATCTCAGCCATGTGGAATAATTTCATGTTTTTCGGGGGATACCTAGCATAAATTATAGGAAACTTTATTTAAAAAAAAAAAAAAAAAAAAAAAAAAAAAAGTCTTCCAACCTACTGGAATGGAGACACTTCACTGTGCTACAAAGTACTATACATGTTGTAGCCTTCTAACAATAAGTAGTTTTAAGCTTAAATATTCATCTAACTGAAAAGAGGAAACCAGACATGTGATTCATCACAAGGGTAATGTGTGTGACAAAACAAAATTACCACAATGTATTTCCTCTTTTGTTCTGTTGCACTTTAATAAAAATATACTCACATGACTCCGAGTTTTGGTCCTTTTAGCATCGTTCCACACAATTGCTTCACATAGCTGTAATCTACATTGCCAAAATTATGTCCAGCCTACAGAGAAAACCAGACACAGTCCAAAGTTGAAAATTGATCTCCTAAAGCACTGATTGCCTTAGCTTCAAATTGACTTCGCTAATCTCGTCTTAACATAATGTCTACTTGTATTACTGAATTACCACCATCCTTTTACATAGGCAAACCATTTGAGTAGCAGCACTTACTGTCCATGTAGTGTTTGCTTTGTTGATATAGTTGACCATCTCATGAGAGAGCGCGCGTAGATGTGGACGAGCCCAGCACACAGCCAGTGCTGATGCTAGGTACAGCAAAGTCAGGCACCTCATTCTAAAACACAAAACAATTTGAAGCGCACATTTAATATGTGTAGCTAACCACCTCTGGAAAGCAAGTCCTGAATGTATAGTACTAATTGCACTAAAGAAGTCAAAGTAAATAGGACTTGAGGCTGCACATTAAGAGTTCCATTTAGGTTGCAGATAAATACTCTGTGCCTCACTTCATACAACATTGCTAAGAAGCGATAACCCGGACCGCAGACAATTCCAAGCCAAGGCTGAGAAGCTTTAGGAACATAAGTCAGTCTGGCAAGTGTACAGTGGGCCACAATGACTAAGCAACATTTACTACCAAATACGGCTTGATGCCTGATTGAATCTAATGCTTCCCCGTCATTCAGACACTGTAAGCTGTCGTTTCTGGCCCATATAGTTGCTGAGATATATTAATATAAAGACTGATTTTAGGCTATGTTCGTGTCAGTCAGTTCATTGCATACATTTCACATTGGAACGTAGGCCAGAAGAAAACACTAAGTGCAGGCTAGTGCTGAGTCATCCTGCCTTTAAATGTTCATGTGACACATTACACAATTCACACATATTACACATCCTCAATTGATCGGGGAGGGGGACATGCGTAAAGAAGTTGCATAAAATAATCTAATACGGACATAGTTTTTTGGGTTGTGTGTTTTTTTTTTTTTTGTTTTTTTTTTTACATTATATTTGCATAAAAATTGGTTGTTGTAGTTCAATGCAAATGAACATTCTATTCAAGTATTTCGGCTGAATTCTAACAGATTTGCATCGTTTCCACTCCCATGAACATGTAATATTTTCTAATTAAAAAAATAAAATAAAAAATTTTAAAGGGGGTCTCATCAAGGAACCCGGTGTTTAGGATTTAATATTTCCATAAATATTATTCCCAGCCACAAGGGATTTGGCAGACAAAGACAAACCTTTTGTCTTTCAGAAGTCACAAGGCAGGTTTTGTTTAGTTTTTTCCCCCTTTATTGGATCCTCAAAATGAGGAAAAAAAGTGCATCATTTCCAGACGTGACTGACATTATTGGCTTACATACCTCAATTTAATAAAACTAAAATCACAAAAAGGCCAAATTTGAAGTCTGAACAACCAATAATTTGAAGATATTGACAAAATGACAAGATGAGCTTAAATAATTGTTATTTTTGACGAGCACAGATATGGGGGTTTTCTGAAACCTGGCAACCCTGGTTAATGCACTGTTGTGCTCAACAAACCCGCTGTATCAAAACATAATCGAGCAAATGGACGTCTAAAACCGCTCAAAAACAGCCGCCGTGTTTGGTCGACTCTTGAATATATGTATTTCGGAGATACTCTAAATTTTACTCGATATTAGCCTATAGCATAAGTCACGTGTGATAGCCTTTCGACTTACTTTTGTTTGTTCGTTATTAACGTTACTCTGCCGCACCCTAATCTATAATCACGAGCTTCCGCTGCAGATGAAGCGCGTTAAATAAAACAAAACAACATTGTGTCCTCCTTAACACGGGTTTTTAGACTGATTTAGAGTCTTAGTCTTTGACTTAGGGACTTATCATGAGGACGTGTTTTCGATAGAGGTCTACAAAACACTTGTGTAAATGGCTCGGGCTGGAAAATCTTCCCAAATGTGGTTTCAAAAATAATAAACAACAATCCGACGTAATATCCTGTTTAATTTAAACCGATAAAGACAGATAACACTACAAACTCGTTACATAAACCGTGTAAAGTCCTAAAAAAAATAACTCTGAATTCTTACTAGACTTATTAACTAGCTAAGTTAACCTAAACATGTTAAAAGACAAAACATACAAAATGCACTGATGTAATACATTTAACAACTCGTACAATATTGACAGTGTTGTCATCTTACCTGGATTGGATTACTTCTCCCTTATGCTCCGTATGACTTGATCGTGCTGCCTTTATCAACACGACCCCCGTGTTTTAGCGAAATCATGTGATTAGTCATGTGCGTTTATGACAACGGCAGGACGGGAAATGAAACTGTGGATGGGGGAAAATGTCTTGCGTCAAAATAAAAGCCTGCAAAGTCAGCATCTAAATTGCGTGACCATGCAAACTAAAAGACATCCATCTGTTTTCTGTACCGCTTATCCTTACTGGGTCGTGAGGAACCTGGAGCATATCCCATATCCCAAGAGGCATGAGGCACAAGGCGGGGGACACCCTGGACAGGGTGCCAGTCCATCGCAGGCCACAATCACACACATTCACACACTACGGACACTTTAGGATATGCCAATCAGCCTACAATGCATGTCTTTGGACTGAAACAGGAGTACCTGAAGGAACCCCCGAAAGCACGGGGAGAACATACAAACTCCTCACACACACAGGGCCACGGTGGGAATCAAACCCTCATCCCTGGAGGTGTGAGCCAAATGCACTAACTACAAAGCCACCCTGTCCCCCTAAAAGATAGCCCTGCTTTGGGGTGGGTGTATAGAAACAATCACAGAAATTCTAATGGTTTCCATTACAAATACCATTACAAAGCATAAACTAACCATTAAAGCCATTATCATTACTGGTCCATAATGGTATCCATTAGACATAACATGCCACCAATAGAAAGCAGCAAATTACCAGTAGAGACCCAAAGGCAGGCCCGGATTTTGAATTCAGAGGCCCCTGGGCACAATGCCTTGTAGCAACCCCCCCATCTGAAGTCAGCAGATATTTACACTAATTGACAATAGCAGCATTTTCTTAGTGATACGCAATTTACACTAAGTGAAAATAAATAGCAATAGGCCTATATATAGTTTAAAGTTTTTAAGATTAAGTAGTTTACTATTAAGCAGCAACACACAACAGACAAAAGTAATACATGCCTTACATCCCCCCACCCATTGGTCTATAGTCTATTAATCCACTTATACTACAGCAATTTGCCAACCAGAACAATGTTTAATTTATTAATGAACAAACCCTCACACAATTTAATGGTTTATAGTTCTGAGAGTGTAACCGAGACTGCTTCCATAAATGTTAAATAAGTATCTCCTAACCAAAAAAAAGTCACATTTACGATTATAAGCTTTACTATGTTAAACAATACATTTTTAAATCCATTTATTATTAGTCTCAGATTATGTCTCAGATTAAGTCCCTGTGTATAAACTGTTACATAAAAACAATAACATATTAGAAAGAGCACATTAATATTAACCTATTGTACAGGTTACAGCCAGAACTAACTTATCTAACCTTACATAAAATAATGTAAACCTTCTTTCAATCAGAGTCATGTAGTAAATAATAATACAGATATTAATGTATAGGTTAATAAATATATGTTAATATAAGTTTATAATAGCTGTATTGCATGTTTATTTGTTTTTTTGCTTTTAAATAATCAATAAAGTCTCTTTTTTGTTCAACACTTATGTCTCGAGTGTCTTTTCTTACAACACACTATAAGCATTTCTCATGGGTTTCATATATACTTATAATGTAGAAATTCTCCTTCAGTCGAAACCTTGGTGTTCAGAAGTAATTACACAATTTGTTCACACAAGCAAATACACTCTAGCCAACAGACTGAACCTGTTAAATCTGTATAATTAATAATCTGGTGTTGTTGTAATGCCAAATAATCTGATAATAGAGGAATCTCAAGGTGAAATTTTGCTGTTAATATTTCAAAGTTAATTATCACAGTTAATTATCACAAGTGATTGCAGCAAGTTGTCCAATTTATTGAAAACGCATAACCCCAAAATCTTTCATATAATTTCATTTAATACAAATGCAAATTGTTTTAATTAAATGTTTCTCTGCGAAGTGCTCTTCTTACAGTTTGCGCTGGGGAGTTGATTTAGTCGCCAATACCGCTGTGGAGTGTCAATGTGCTCTTTTGCAAACTTCAGGCACGCAGCAATGTTCTTTTTAGTAAGCAGTGGCTTCCTTCGTGGTGTCCTGCTGTAGATACCCTGCTTGTTCAATATTTTACGTATTGTAGACTCATGAACAGAGATGTTAGCCAGTTCCAATGATGCATTCAAATCTTTGACTGTCATTCGGGGTTGTTTCTTTACCTCAGTGATGAGTCTTCGTTGTGCTCTTGGTGTCATTTTGACTGGGTGCCCACTTCTTGGTAGAGTAGCAACAGTCCCAAAGTGTCTCCATTTG